>JABMCL010001457.1:35000-45000 GCA_018857735.1 Alviniconcha marisindica | reverse complement strand
CAACGCTACACCGAGGCTTTCACCACCTGAATGATTATACCTTACAATGCTACATTGTCACCACCTGAATGACTATACCTTACAACGCTACACTGTCACAACCTGAATGAATGTACCTTACAACGCTACACGCGACACTGTCACCACCTGAATGGTTATACCTTACAACGCTACACTGTCACCACCTGAATGAGTATTCCTTACAACGGTGCACTGTCATCACCTAAATGCTTTTGTATTTAAGCCGCGAATCGAGGTCCTTTCAATAATAGTAATGATATAGTTATGCTTGAACCCTTGTTAATGTCAACATTATGTGTTAGCTTTAGCACACACACACACACACACACACACACACACACACACACACACACACACACACACACACACACACACACACACACACACACACACACACACACACACACACACACACGAACGCACGCACGCACGCATGCACACACACAGAGCACCGCACAGCACGTTAATCAACCTAAAACAATTTAAGAACAAATTGGGTCGACGGGCAGAAACTGAGTTAATTAGCGTTCGGCGCTCGAAAGGAGACGTCACACAAACACAGCAACAAAGACTCGAGGTCAGTAACTCTGACGTGGCATGTGAATACATTTATTTATACAAGGTACATAAAGTCCACCGAAGGTACACCCCACGCTCCAAGCCTCGCTTTCCGGCACCCTTCCTTCTTAGAGGGAAGAGTGTCGGAAACCAATTGCTTGGAGTATGAGTACACCCTCAAGGTCGTTCTGCTTAATAGTCTATAGCAACCCACGGCTGAAAAACCGCCAATTAAGTCGCCAGCCCGTCGATTTCCTTTTCAAGTTATGCCGGTGAGTATGGACAGGTATAGAGCTGGGGTATGAATAGATAATTAAGGGGGAAAGCGGAGGGGCGTATTGTATACGCCCCTCCACCTTTGGAGCAACACAAATCTGTAGTCTCTATCCGCTTTTGCGGATCCTACCGCGGTCTCGGCAGGGGTGATTCAAACAACACGAAATCGTTTAAAAGCAAAATGTGGGGGGAGGTGGGGGGGGGGGGGGTCTCTGAGAGACTGAATGGGCTTTATAGGGTTTGGGCGGTTTTCACAGGCGCGTAGATACCACCAAGTCTTGAACTGTAGGCTATTGACTTGGGACAGGGGTTCGAAATCGGTCCTCGTCAGTTTTCAATCAGCAAATTGAAAGGACAGTCGGCATTCACGCATGCACACGGAGCCGTTGGACATGAACGTGTAGGCTATTCAACAAACGTGTCGCAATTATTCGTAGTGACTTCGCATCACTGAGTTTTCCGTGAGTTCCGTGTTGGTAATTATTTCATGAGGTTAGCTGGCTAACACTACTGAGGCCGGGACAATAACCTGCGACTGAAAATTAGTCATTAACATTGCAATCAGCAGAGGCACAGACTCTTGTCACTTGTGGTCAGCAACTCTCACGTGGCGTGCGAATGTCCATTTGCAATCGCGGTCGTACATGGACCATGGTGTATAATCAGTTGCTTACCACAGACCGTGACGTCACCGTCGAGAGACTTTACGTGGTGCTATGGAGGTTTCAAACTTGCTCTGTTCTCATCTGAGTACCGAATCGGATGAGAACAGAGCAAGACTGACTGTACATTAAACGACCAGTCGCTTTGACTGTGACATCACGGTCTGTGGTTTCCCATAGCAACTGACTGTACATGGCGTGGTCATTTAACCCTGACTGAAACTGGGTCACGCAGACGAAATTTCGGATGAGACAGTAAACCGAGGTTCCCCGCGAGTACACGTATGCAAAAAGATCACATAATATAAGTAAGTAAACATGGTGCTTAACGTCCACAGAAACCATAAGGCTTATTAGGGACGGGGAGAAGGGGGGTAAAGGGTATAGAGGTGCGGGGAGAGGTACACTGTCACCACCACAATAACTCTTGCATTAAGACGGGAAGTGATGAGAGCCATTTTATTTTTTATTTCTTTATTGTGTGAGGGACAAAATCACAAGACAGTGTCCACAGACACACTTTTGAAGAGAAAGGAGAGCCGAAGCGGATTCGAACCGAGGTCCTTCTGCTTACCAGCCTAACGCCTTACCGCCAGGCCAAACCGGCTCACATAATTATGCACCCTGTAGTCCATGTCAGCAGATTTCGATGGACTATGGACAGACCAAAACTGATAACACAGCATGCGCTCAGATTGTCAGTGTTCACAGTGTTGAAGTTGGACACGGAAGAAGACCGTGACGGATCCCAGCCCTGACACTGACTAACAAGCCAATCAAAGTGTGACGACATTCGATATCAAACTGGCCCACAACGGCGACGCTGGTACAAAGCCAGTGCAGCCAAACAGCGCCACACTAATCGTAACTGGGGCAAAAAGGAGCTAAGGGGGTTGGTGGGTCGGGGTGGGGGGTGGGTGGAGGTTGGAGGGCAAGGTCACTGGCCTAGATGCATACAGGATTTGTTCCACTAATCCATTTACAGACAGCTTCGACCAGGCAGTCACGCAGTGACTCATACTACACTATATACGTTTTTTGTTGTTTGTTTTTTTTTTTGGGGGGGGGGGGGGGGGGCGGTTGACAACACTAGTGCTTATGGCTGAAGTCATGGACTTACATGTAGGTCTACGACAGAAGCCTTTTTTAATTATATACATAGGCCTATGACCCAGGATGGGGGGGGGGGGGGGGGGGGGGGGGGGGCGTGAGCCGGTTTGGCCTAGCGGTAAAGCGTTAGGCTGATGATCAGCGGACTGCATCGGTTCGATTCTCCTCTTAAAGCTCTCTCTCTTTTTTCTCTTTTTTCACTTTTTTTTTTCCAAGGCTGTGGTCTGTTTGTGGACAATGTCTGTAACTGATGAAACATTATACATTAAAACGGCTCTCATCGCTACGCCATCTGAATGCAGAAATCATTCTGGGGGTGACAGTGTCCCCCCACCTCCTGCGATCTCGGTCCACGCCAGTACCTTTCCGGAGACTCTGTGACAACTCGGCGTTAAACAAGTCTACCGAACGAAACAAAATCCAAACACATAAAAGGTTCAAAAGAACGCTGTTTATTAGGACAAAACACAACATGCGAATTATGTGGATAAGCCCCTTTATCAAGCTACAAAACGACAATCAAACAAACAGTTAAACGGTGAAAAACTATCAAAAATGAGATGGAGAGCCTATCTGTTTTTGGTTGAGCTATGCTGCTTTCGTGTCCAGTTTGACCTGTCAGGGGTGGTGGGGTGATGGGGGTAATTGCGGGATGACAGGGGTGGGTGGGTGGTGGAGGATGGAGAGGGAGGGGGGGGAGAGAGAGAGAGAGAGAGAGAGAGAGAGAGAGAGAGAGAGAGAGAGAGAGAGAGAGAGAGAGAGAGAGAGAAGGTGCTCAAATTACGGCGTGTCACGTGTTTCACCTAGCGCTGTCTCGGCCGATACGGTTGACGGGACGTCACAACCCCAAAACTCAAACTCCTCAGCTAAAAAAGCCTCAACTTCACCCAGTGTTGGGCTGTGAGCCGGTTTGGCCCAGCGGTAAGGCGTTAGGCTGGTACGCAGAGGGATCTCGGTTCAAATTCGCTTCGGCTCTCCTTTCTCTTCAAAAGTTGTGGTCTGTGGACTTTTAGTCTTATGACTTTGCCCCTCACAAGTAATGAAACATTAAAATGGTTCTCATCGTTGCCCATCTTAACGCAGGAGTCATTCTGGTGGTGACAGTGCAGCGATAGGTATATAATATCTCTCTTCCCCCACCTCCATACCCTCTTCCCCCCTTCTCCCCGTACCGAATAAAGCTTATGGTTTCTGTGGACGTTAAGCACCATGTTTACTTCACCAATGTTGGGAGAGCAATTGGTTTAAACAAGAATTTATTGCAATACAATATAAAGATAATTGCTAGCTCTATGAGTACATCAACAAGCCTTGTGGCTTATACGCTGTGCGCTCATTTACATATATGCTAATGAGGAAAGGAAAACAATTCCAAATATAAATTATTATAGATAAAAAACCAAAACAAATCAACTACAAGTAAGAGGGCAATTCTGCCTGTGCTACACGCGTCTCCCTACACCTGTAGCACACACAAAAAATCGCTGTAGGAAAGAGTCTTTGCCTGTACATACTGTCCTGCATGCAAGTGCAGTGTTACCAACGCTCCGGCAGCTGCATCAGTTTCAGCTTCGGAGATTTCAGTAACGGACTTTTAGTAAAGTCATTCGTGAGGACATACTATCTGTAGCTTAAAGTAATCCTGACATGGATATTTAGTCTTAACACAATAAGCATTTAGATGTAGCACCAAGGTAAAGTAAGTAACTTGGTATTTTACGCCCAGTCAACCAGTCATGGTTATATTACGGCGATATAAAATAAGTTCAGGTAATACTTTATTGCCCTTAAATTTTTTTTGCCTTGAAACATACCATCAATGTAATAAGTTTTTTATATTTATTTTTAAAATTCAAATTAAAGATTAGATATTAAAATAATAAATTATTTATAAAAATAATTAATATCCCCTAGGAGTTCTCGCTAGAAACGATAAAATGCCAATAATGACGACGTCAATACTGAGTCCTTGATCGGAGCAGAGCCAGCCAACCATAAAATACACGTACACGGCTTTTCCGCGCACTGGAAATTAGGACATCACCGGTCGGGGTAAAAGGAGCTGACCTATCAAGACACGTTTCGACCAGAATCAACACCTAAGGGAGTTAATTAGCCGGCTCGAAATACGTAGCACAAGTACAACAGCAAAGACCTGAGTGGCCTGCGGTAACCCTCACCCGGCATACGTGTAAATACAAGGTGCATAAACTCCACCGGAAGTACAAAAAAATTATCCTCTGGCGCTCTGGGCCTCGTTCTGTTTCAGGTTTGTCACGTTTTGACCCGTTCACGACGGGAGAAGATCAAAGTAAAACCATCACATTATAGAACTCATTAATCTTCATTAAGTCATGATAGTCATACCGCTAAACTGTCATACTGAGACTGTCACAATCTTTTTTTTCTTTCTTCGGTGTTGCTTTACTGGACTGACGTAAAGCAACACCGTACGGATTATGGACTATTAGGGACGAGGGGCCCAGGACGTCCAGCTCGACTTTCACACAGCTCCTGAGCGCTTCTTTTTCAATGTTGCTTTACGTCCACAGAGGACGTACGGACTATTAGGGACGGGGAGTCCTGGACGTCCAGCTCCTGGGATCTCGGTCCCTCCTATTTACCTCTCCAAGGACTGACTCAGCAAGTCTGTCCTATTAGGAAAGCTTGTTCTTTCTTTCTAGAAACTCTTTGTGTAATTCTATTCCTTTGTCTTTTAGCCAACGCATGCTGCCAAATAAAAGCATAAAGCACAGGCTGTCTGAGTAACGATAATAATATAATAACGACTGAAATTTGTAAAGCGCCTACCCCGCGCCTCAAAGGGCTCAACAAACATAACACACATAATGTACATCGAGATGGAGAATGTTATCTGCAGTTTAACAAAAGCTAACACATAATGTGCACAGTAACAGGGGTTCAAGCATGACAATGTGCAGAATGCACACACACACACACACACACACGCGCGCACACATACACACACACACACACACACACACCACCACCACCACCACCACCACCATCACCACCACACCACACACGCACGCACGCACGCACGCACGCACGCACACACACACACACACACACACACACACACACACACACACACACACACACACACACACGATATTCCTGTAATTAGACTGAATGACTCAGGCTATAACCTTTTTTTAGTAAGATAGCAGCCGCAGTGTGACATCCTGTGCGGTCATAATGCTTTTGTTTTCCTACATGTAGGTTACACAATGAGGCTTCATCTGCTGACACTCAGTAACAGGTGCAGTGTGACATCCTGTGCAGCGGTCTGATGATTTTGTGTTCTCGGTCCACGAGTAGGCGGCGACACAGGTCGCTTGATCTGCTGACAGGTGCCGGGTCGGTGGCCGTTGTGGCGGTGTATTAATCACCAACAGTAACCTCCAAATAGTGCTAGTGGCACTGTCTACAGTAATGTGGATTTTGAGTGCCGTTCGGCGGATGAAGAAGAGAGACTGGAGAGAAAGGGTGGAGAGACCGTGAAGGAAGAGAGAGAGAGAGAGAGAGAGAGAGAGAGAGAGAGAGAGAGAGAGAGAGAGAGAGAAGAGAGAGCAGAGAAGAGAAGACAGACAGAGACAGACAGACAGGAGAGAGAGAAAGAGAAGACCAGAGAGCAGAAGAGAGAGAGAGAGAGAGAAACTCGAGAGAGAGAGAGAGAGAGAGAGAGAGAGAAACTCAGAGAGGAGAGAGAGAGAGAGACGTCCAGACGAGAAACTCAGAGAGTGGAGAGAGGTAGAGAGACTCCGGCGTGAAGAGAGAGACTAGAGCAGAAAGGGTGGAGAGATGACCGTGAAGAGAGAGACAGAGACAGAAACAGAGACAGAGAGACAGAGCAGAGCCCGAGAAATTCAGAGAGAGAGAGAGAGAGAGTCAGAGACAGAGACTCAAAGTGAGAAAGAGAAGCTCAGAGAGAGACCCAGAGAGAGAGAGAGAGAGAGAGAAGACGCGGAAGGCTTGGCAAGCTGAGATCGATCAAGCACAAGGCGGCAAACTCCAAGCACTGGCTAACAACATCCTCAGTCCTTGGAGGAAGGTGCGCCGGAGAGCGGTGATGCTCGGAATGTGGTCTCAAGGTGGCTGTGTCGGGTGCCCTCAGTGACGTCACAAGCAACGCCGGCAGGCACGTGTAGCCGTGGCACGTACAACTCTCATCACGAACCGCAGAAACCACCGCTACACTCAAATTCCACCACTCCGGCTGCTACCTACAGTCACGTACGCGAACTACCGGGGAGCGGTGATAGCTCAGTGGTTAGAGCGTCAGGCTCGTGATCGAAAGGTCCCGGGTTCGAGTCCCCTCAGACTGAAGCGGCGGGAGACTTCAGTTCAGGTTTTTCCAGGGTCAACTTTCTGTGCTGACTCTTTTTCGGTATACGTTCCAGGCCCGTGTTACCGGATTAGCACATAAAAAATCCCGGTCATTTCGCCAAAAGTGTAGGTGACAGGTTACAGTTAAACACACATGCACCCTACCTATGCGGCTTTGAATGAAGTGACACTGTAAACTGGTGCGCGGTTGAATGGTGTACACAGAACTTGCGCCGAGACGGTGGCAGTTTCACGTGGCACCAGCCATGCAGCAGTCAAACCGGCAGAGCTGTCAGTACACCACTTGGTGGATATATAAAATACGCGCTTTAAAAGAATACAGTCACTCATTCAGAATCATTGTCCCTAAAATATGTTCTTTAGCATCTGATGACAATAAGCAAAATGAAACGAATGAATCCAGAATGTGTGCAGAGAACAGCGTTATATAAAAGCGACGAATAATAATAATACAAAAACTCCAAGCACTGGCTTACAGTACCCTTCCTCCAACCTCTGCCATAGTTAGTTACACCATAGGTTTCGAAATACTATCAGCTAACGAATGTTTTTTCGTTGGTGCTCAAATGGCAGTAAGTTTGTAACAGACAACTGAAATGATATCAGGCGTTTCTTTTATATAACCACCCACGTTGCTTACGCCAGCACAAATCCAACCAATATCATTCGAGGAACTATTTTCTTCTTCTTCGTCGTTTTTTTTTTTTTTTTTTTATCCGGGGCGGACGCGCCTCATGTTTACGTGCGTGCTTGGACGCTACGATTCTTCCACAGTCTTGTTAGTACCCAAACATTTCGGAGAGCACTGACAGCGTCGGTGGACAGCTGCATGGTGATAAAGAATGCCCCCTCAGTGGCGTAACCAGTTCTGGCAGAGTTTGGAGTAAGATGCCGGAAAGCGACGCTCGGATGGTGGGTACTAATAAGACTGTGGAAGCACCACAGCGTCCAAGCACGCACGTAAACATGAGGCGCGCCCGCCTCGGGCAAAAACAAAAGGTTCCGTCTCGATTCAAACGATTTTGGTTTGATTTGTGCTGGCGTAAGCAACGTGGTTAGTTATAAAAGACTCAACGTCTGACAATTTGAGTTGTCTGTTAAAAACCTCTTGCAGTTTGATTAGCTCTGATATAACCCTATGTGAGTGACTGGGCTCAAAGCACTAACTAACTCAGTAACTGACTAACTGACTAACTACAGTTTGAGCACCAACGAAAAACTGTCCGTTTAGCTAACAGCTTTTCGAGACCTATGTTATGGCAGTGGTTGAACTACGAAGGCTGTCATAAACCAGTGCTTGGAGTTTGCTACGAAGGATGTTGTAAATCGCTGCTTTGAGTTTGGAGTGCCCCTTCAGTGGCGTAACCAGTTCTGGCAGAGTTTAGAAGAAGGTGCCTGAAAGCGATGCTGGGAGTGTGTGAAATTCCATCACTCCGGCTACTACCCCGAATGGCGTACACTGTATGGTCCACACCGCAGAGAGCGGACAGTATTTTGCTCTATGGTCCACACAGAAAGCGGACAGTATTTTGCTCTATGGTCACACACAGAGCGGACAGTATTTTGCTCTATGGTCCACATAATTCAGGAGCTGTGAGAGAGTCGAGGTGGCCGTCCTGGGCTGTCCGTCCTAACGCACCTTCTGGTTTCGGCCGTGGACGTGGGTACTGCTCCGGCATTGGTCTCAGCTTGTCCCTAATATATCAACCGACATCCGAGGACATTAAGCAACACTACCTACCTCTATGGTCCACACAGTCAGCGGACATCATTTTGCTCTATGGCCGTCCACACTGAGAGTGGACAGCATTTTGCTCTATGGTCCACGCAAGCCGGATGATGCTGATGTGGGTCAAGGGCAGGGCCGGACAATGTGTTTACCGGGACTGGCCGTGACCTTTCTGTTCGCAAGTTCTAGCCAACAGGCACCTGGAACAATATGAACTGACTCGATTGCTGCTGAAAGTACGTGTGCTGTTTCTTTTACGATGTTTCACGTCCACAGAAACATCATACGGTTTATTCGGGACGGGGGGAAAGGCGGAGCGGGGCGGGAACTGGAGTCTACCTCCCCGGTTCACACTGCTTCGATCCAGATAAATGGCCAGTGTCTGATATATCACTCCTTCCGGATCTATTTCAGTCCGGAATAGAATCAGTTCTGCTCTAGTTCAGTCTTATTAGTGTGTGTGTGTGTGCGTGTCTGAGGCATTAGTGTGTGCGTGTGTGTGTGTGTGAGAGAGAGAGGCTGAGTGTGTGTGTGTGTGTGTGTGTGTGTGTGTGTGTGTGTGTGTGTGTGTGTGTGTGTGTGTGTGTGTGTGTATCAGTGTGTGTGTGTGTGTCAGTGTGTGTGTGTGTGATGAGAGAGAGAGAGAGAGAGAGAGAGAGAGAGAGAGAGAGAGAGAGAGAGAGAGAGAGAGAGAGAGAGAGAGAGAGAGAGAGAGAGAGAGAGACTGTGTTTGCGTGCGTGTGCGTGTGCGTATGTGTGTGTGTGTGTGTGTGTGTGTGTGTGTGTGTGTGTGTGTGTGTGTGTGTGTGTGTGTGTGTGTGTGTGCGTGCGCGCGCGCGTCATTGTGTCAGTCGGTGTCTGCGTCTGTGCACTTAAATTTCTGTCGTCGAAATGTATACACAATAATACGTAGGCCTGTGTCAGTAAAAGAATTTGTAAACGCTTAGGGCTGTTACGGGTTAGCCGCGCTGAGTGCCCATCGTCATTACTCTGTTACTATGTATGGTTTCACGTCACTGTCATTTTGGTACCGACACTGACTGACATTGGAGCGGACTGATGTGAGCCACTCCAAACCAGCTTTTGGTTTATTTGGATGATTATGTATTCCGGGGCAGACCGCTTTATATTGTATAATACTGTATATTGCCACGGGCCCTACTTGTCGCCACATAGTTTTTATACGTAATATATATAACGCATGCATTCCACAATAAACTCAGTCCAGCACTAACTGAAAGATAAGTACACACTTTACGGCCTCTGTCATCGT
>JABMCL010001457.1:5000-30000 GCA_018857735.1 Alviniconcha marisindica | reverse complement strand
GGGGGGGGGGGGGGGGGGGGAGAGAGACCTACACACACACATACGCTCGCATAAATACACACACACACACACACACACACACTCTCTCTCTCTCTCTCTCTCTCTCTCTCTCTTCTCTCTCTCTCTCGCTCTCGCTCTCTCTCTCTCTCAAAACAAAACAAAACAAAACAGAACAAACGATTTTTTTTTTTTAAAGTGTAGTCTCTCAGCTAGAACATATATTTCCAGATTTAAAAGAAAATTTCTTTGGCTTCTTTCATTTGCTTCTACTTTAGTACTCACTATTCATTTACGTTCGCTCTTCTCTCAGTATTTAAGTCTATCACTTTGTCTGCATAAACCAAGTAAATGTCCACTGCGTTACACCTAACACTTAGACATGACGTAGCGCACGCGCGATCTAGTTCCAGTTGCCGTGAAAGGACTCCCAGACACTGCACCCTACTTCCGGTCTGCTCTAGCAGCTTCCGGTAGCGAGGCGCCGTTAGGGCGGAAGTAGATGCTTGGCGCGTGCATGCATATCACACTTCGAACGGCAAAGGCCTGTAGCTGGTCTTCTCAAGTTTATCGCGCGGAAGGGTATGCAGGAAGCGGACGCTTTAGAGCGTGCATGCTTCCTCGGTACAACCGAGCTTCAGAGTGTGCAAACTGTGGTCCACGACGGAGGACTGTTTTCATAGTACTGCACCGGCTGAACCTCAGTCAATCAGTCAATGTTTTATTTTATGTCTGTTCACATCGAGGTCATATTAGACCCTCCCAAACACACACACACACACACACACACACGCACACGCACACACACGCACGCACACACGCACGCACGCACGCACACACACACACACACACACACACACACACACACACACACACACACACACACACATATTATACTAGCTTACCCACAGGACTATGAACAATCAATTTAACAATAGAATTGATAATATCAGTATTATACAAAATATCTCTTACGTTGATGCAAGTATTAAAGTCATATCCATTTAGCGTGCACAGCTTTCCCCGTATCCCGTGACCCCTCCAGTAAATACCATCCGACGTATCCCGTGACCCTTCCAGTAAATACCATCCGACGTATCCCGTGACCCCTCCAGTAAATACCATCCGACGTATCCCGTGACCCCTCCAGTAAATACCATCCGACGTATCCCGTGACCCCTCCAGTAAATACCATCCGACGTTGCCGGCCGTGGTTGCGGCGGACTGTACCGATTCGAGAGATGAGCTGCACGTATTGATTAGCCTGTATTTCTATTGCACGTATTGATTAGCCTGTATTTGTATTGCACGCAATGATTAGCCTGTATTTCTACTGCACGTATTGATTAGCCTGTATTTCTATTGCACGTATTGATTAGCCTGTCTTTCTACGTATTGATTAGCCTGTATTTCTATTGCACGTATTGATTAGCCTGTATTTATACTGCACATATTGATTAGCCTGTATTTCTATTGCCCGTATTGATTAGCCTGCATTTATATTGCACGTATTGATTAGCCTGTATTTCTATTGTTTGCCGGCTGCAGCCGGCCATGTGCACGTTTTCAGCGGCTACAAATCGGTTATTAATTGGATTTTGACGGAGTCCTGTCAACCGCACAGGGTCACCTCAGGACTGTGTCATGCTGATCGAATCAGTGTAGCCGCAGACTTCTTCGGCGACAACTGAAACTGCACCCAACTCCTTCTCTCTCTCTCTCTCTCTCTGGACCTAACGCTACTGTCCTTGAGTATTAAAGTTTTCGAGTTCTCTCTCTCTCTCTCTGTGTTATAATATCTGTAGTTGTGGTATAGTTGTGCTTACTTGTGTTTGTAGAATAGCAAGGACTGGCTGTTAGATGGGTCCAAATGGACTTAACGCTACTATCTTTGAGTATTAAAGTTTTCGAGATCTCTCTCTCTCTCTCTCTCTCTTTGCACAGGCAAATATTTGCCGCAGCTGCAGAAGAGCCGACGTGCCGGGTGTGCGTGTGGAGTGGTGTCAACAAGGTCAAGGTCAACGATCGTGACGCAGCAACGACCGCGGCCGGAAAAACATGACGCTTATTAAAAGTGCATAATATTTATGCAGTGGTAATGGTGAGCAAAGCACCTTTCCACCTGTCTCTCCACTGGAACTAAAGTTATTTTTTACCCAGGCAGTCATTGTATATTGCAGCGACTGAATCAGACAAGCTGTTTCAAACACATAAAAGTTAATAACAACGTTATTTATTATGACAAAACACAACATGCGAATTTTCGGGGTGAGCCCCTTTTTTTGAAGCTGCAAAACAACATTTAAACTACTGTTACACGGTGAAAAATGAGATGTAGGATGCCTAGCTGTTTTGGGCTGAGCTTTGTGTGTGTTTGTTGTGTTGTGTTGTGCTGTATGTGTGTGTGTGTGTGTGTGTGTGTGGTGGGTGTGTGCTGGTGCGTGCGTGCGTGCGTGCGTGCGTGCGTGCGTGCGTGCGTGCGTGCGCGTGCGTGCGTGCGTGCGTGCGTGCGTGCGTGCGTGCGTGCGTGCGTGCGTGCGTGCGTGCGTGTGTGTGTGTGTGTGTGTGTGTGTGTGTGTGTCAAATGTCTGGAAGAATGTTGGCATCACAATGACGTGTAATGGAATTGGTGCCCCAACAAGTCACAACAGTAGACCAGCTGTTGTTGTGACTTGTCGAGTCAGTATCGAGTCAACTGCTCCATGCGATCTTATTTTGTTGTTGTTGTTGTTGTAGCGATCCCCAGCTGAACACTGGGGGTCACCAAGTATATACGATTGTACATCGATCTGAAACAAAGATGACTGCTCGCGTTCTAAAACAAGATCCAAACACAAGGTTCATTCACATGTTGTGTTTTGTCCTAACAAATAGCGTTATTTGGAACCTTTTATATGTTTGGACAATCGTACATTAGACAAATGCAAACAAAGGCTGAGAGGATTGCGTCTGTGACCTTTTTTCTTTCTTTTTTTTTTTCATTTTTTTTTTCACTCTGCCTTGGGAGGATTTATCTGCATTTCTGGAGGACAAATGCTAAGTAAACATGGTGCTTAACGTCCACAGAAACCGTACGGCTTATTAGGGACGGGGAAAAGGGGGTATGGAGGTGGGGGAGAGGAAGATTATATACCTATCGCTACACTGTCACCACCAGAATGACTTCTGCAGTAAGATGGCAGCGATGAGAGCAATTTAATGTTTCAGTAGGAAGTGATGGACAAAGTCACAAGACAGTGTCCACAAACCACAACCTTTCTGAAGAGAAAGGAGAGCCGAAGCGGTATCGAACCGAGGTCCTTCCGCTTACCAGCCTAACGCCTTACCGCTAGGCCAAAGACAAACGCTGTCATGCAAGGAGCTTATCACTGCTAAAGATAGTCCCCACGTAACTATGCGAGGTATCTCACAACAACACTTGGGGAACTCGCTGGTGTCCATACCCAAGCCAAGGCGAAGCGATCCAGTAACAACAACAACAACAACCCATATCCGATTCAGTTTCGTGCCGCAAAGCTACACGATATGCTTTAGCTATACGATCTTCGGTAATACGTACTGCTAGCGATGCAGTCACCGCTCGAACACCGTAACACTCTGCTGTCACCCCCACTAAAAGTGACTCTGATTCTGTGTGGACTTGGTTGGCTGGTTAAACTTGTTTAACGGCAAGTTGTCTCCGAAGAGGTACTGGCGGGGACCGAGATCCCGGGAGCTGGGTATAGGGAACTATACCTAACGCTACCCTGTCACCACCACAACGATTCTTTCACTAAGATGGGCAGCGATGAGTGCCATTTCAATGTTTCATTAACTGTGAACGGCAAAGTCACAAGGCAGTGTCCACAGACCACAACTTTTGAAGAGAGAGGAGAGCTGAAGCGGAATCAATCGAACCGATGTCCTTTGGCTTACCAGCCTAAAGCCCGTTCTTAACTAGGCGAATGTTTGTTCGCCGAACATACTTCGGACAGTTCGACGAACTATTATTCGTTTCTTAATTGAACTTTTAGTTCGCCGAACATGGTTCGGTCACTTCGACGAACTTTACTTCGTTCTCAGCCTGCTTGTAATGAGATGCAAGCTTCGGCCCGAACTTGCGGCAGACGCGCAGCAGACAGCATGATCAAAATGTAGGCTAATGTCAAATCAAGTCAAGTCAGTATACTTTAATCATCCCTCACAGGGTAACTACTATCTCATTCTGGGTCGCCGAGACAAGGCTGCGCCTCCACAAGTCAACAAATAAACAAATTCCTTCCGAAGCGAGTGAAGAACCTAGCGACACCGTCATCCATTTTATTTTTTATTTCTTCCTCATCCACAGGAGAGCTCTGCTCTCAGCCAATCAGAGGCAATGTTCGTCGAATAGGGCGAATGTTCCCAGAACATGTTGAGCGAAGCTTTTTGGACCCCGAATATAGCTTCGTCGCAGTTCGACGAATACTCCCAACTAGGTTCGCGAAGAAAATTTCGCCCAATTAAGAACCAACTAGGTTCGCCGAATATTTCTAACTAGGTTCGCGAACAAACATTCGCCCAATTAAGAACCAACTAGGTTCGCCGAATACTTCCAACTAGGTTCGCGAACAAACATTCGCCCAATTAAGAACGAGGCTTAACGCCTTACCGAAGGCCAAACCAGCTCACTCTGCGTGGACAAGTTCAAATGCCGTCTTGTTTTACGTCCACAGAGACTATAAGGGGCGTCGTCTGAACTAAACTCTTCCCCCACCTCCATACCCCCTTCTCCCCGTCCCTAATAAGCCTTATGGTTTCTGCGGACGTTAAGCACCATGTTTACTTACTTACTTAAACTCTATTAAAGAATGTCCATGTCACGTTCTTCAGCCGTCAAAACTAAACTGCATTAAAGAATGTCCATGTCACGTTCTCCAGCCGTCTAAACTAAACTGCATTAAAGAATTTCCATGTCACGTTCTTCACCCGGGATAGTGAACCGGCTTGGTCTGGCGGTAAGGCATTAGGCTGGTAAGCAGAAGGGCCTCGGTTCGATTCCGCTTCGGCTCTCCTCTCTCTTCAAAAGTTGTGTTATGTGGGCACTGTCTCATTGTGACTTTGTACCTTACAATTAATAAAACATGAAAGTGGCTCTCGTCGTTGCCCATATTAATGCAGGAAACATGGTGGTAATAGTGTGGCGTTAGGTATAGTCTCCCTTTTTCCCAACCTTCTGGGATAGATCTCTGTCCCCGACAGTACCTTCTTCAGAAGCAACTCGGTATCCGTTTCACCCCTGCGTTATCACAGTAACACGTAAAAGATCCCGGTCATTCTGCCAAAATTGCAGGTGGCAGGTTACAGCTAAGCACACATGCACCCTACGTACGTGGCTTTGCCTGAAGTGACACTTTAAACTGCTGCATGGTTGAATGGTGTACACAGAAAGTCCACGAGACGGCAGCAGCTTCACGTGGCACCAGCCATGTAACAACCAGACAGCGCTAAGTACACCACTCGGATGGTTATTCAAAACACGCTATAAAAAGCTACAGTTACTCACTGACAATTTCATAGTTCAGGAGCGGTGTGAGAGTCGAGGTGGCCGTCCTGAGCTGTCCGTCCTAACGAGCCTTCTGGTTTCCGTGGACGTAAAGAATTATTGAACCGTGCTTCGGCATTGGTCACAACTTGTCCCTAATATGTCAACTGACATCTGAGGACTTCATCACTTCATCATCATCATCAACTGACACTTTGAGAGCCGGTTTGGCCTAGCGGTAAGGCGGTAGGCTGGTAAGCGGAAGAACCTCGGTTCGATACCGCTTCGGCTCTCCTTTCTCTTCAAAAGTTGTGGTTTGTGGACATGGTCTTGTGACTTTGTCCCTCACATTAATGAAACATTAAAATGGCTCTCATCGCTGCCCATCTTAATGTAGGTCATTCTGGTGGTGACAGCCGCGTAGCGATAGGTATATACTCTCCCTCTTCCCACACCTCCATACCCCCTTCCCCCCCGTCCCTAATAAGCCGTATGGGTTCTGTGGACGTTAAGCATCATGTTTACTTACTTACTTAATTGACAATCACACGCAGCAAGAGCGCAGTGTGTCTGGTCAAGAGCGGAGAAAAAAACAGCACTATGTAAAAGCGATTAACAACTTGGCGTGAAACAAGTGAGCCGGAATATCACGTTCTTCAGCCATAGTTATAGACTGCGTTTTTAATTTTAGTTTTTTGTTTTTAAAGGATTATATAGATATATATATATATATATTGTAATGGCCATGTCACATTTTTCAGCATTTTTTAGCTAAACAGTAAACTGCAATTAAAAAATGTCTATGTCACCTTCAACAGTCATTGATGGGGTCACATTGACTTCTGCATGTTTACGACTCTGACGTATGACTGTAGTATCATTTTTTTACGAGACTGTGGTATGATATGATTACTATGTATGCATATCATGTCCTATATGGAACAGGTGTGATGCAATACACTCAAGCCAAAATGTTAAGCAACTTTAAGAAGGAAAGAGTTCAATGAGTTTCATATTTTCGGATCCAAACACACAAACGGTTAAAAAGACTAAACCGGTCGGGTTAATTAAATAATTAGTTTTTTGTATATAATTTTTTTATAATTGCTTTTATCAGGACAGTCATTTTTATGAGGCAGACCTCGTAAAGGAGTAATTTTGATGTGATAGGCTGATTATTATTATATGTGCAGCTTGATGTCGGTTTGGATTTGTCATGTACTTATTTATGAATTACATTTTACCCGAATGGTTGTAATTTAACGATGTTTCATGATTGGCGTGAATGTGTGATGAGTGTACTTGGCACTACAAAACATTGCTAGTGCAACTGTATTCACACTTCACGGCAATAAAGTTGTACTGAACTGAATTAATAAGACCGTGGCCGCGGCCTCGCTACGCTGGTCTTTGGTGCTGGGAACTGGGAAGGCCTACGGGGCTAGTAGTAGAGTACATTTTGCTTTACGTCCACAGAAGAGAGATGGCTTATTAGGGACGGGGCTAGCCATGGACCTGTGTATGTAGGTCCATGGGGCTAGCGGTTTCAAAAAGTGGTAACATTCGTGACGGCTGCGGCCGTTACTGGCTCAGTCCCATGGACCTACATGTATATTATATATGTAAGTCCTTGGAGGCAGCTGAAAGCCGCGCCACGGGCAAAAAAATCAGTCACTTGCTGAGGTCGTGCCACCACGCGGGGCAAGGCAAGCCAAAGTTCAATGTTGCTTTAGGTAGGCAGTGTAGCTTAATGTCCTCGGATGTCGGTTGACATATTAGGGACAACCCGAGACCAATGCCGAAGCATGGTTCAACATAGCTTTACGTCCACGGAAACCAGAAGGCTCGTTAGGACGGACAGCCCAGGACGGCCACCTCGACTCTCACACAGCTCCTGAACTATGGTGCACAGAGACCAAACGGACTGTTCGGGACGGGGAGCCCAGGACGGCCACCTCGACTTTCACACGGCTCCCGATCTCTACAGGGCAAGCCACTCAGTGAAGCTGATTAAAGCACTTACTATAAAATTAGTAAACATGGTGCTTAACGTCCACAGAAACCGCACGGCTTATTAGGGACGGGGAGAAGGGAAGAAAGGGGGTATGGCGGTGGAGGAAAGGGGACATTGTATACCTATCGCTATACTGTCACCACCAGAATGTTTCCTGCAATAAGATGGGCAGCGATGAGAGCCATTTTAATGTTTCATTAATTGTGAGGGACAACGTCACAAGACCGTGTCCACAAACCATTCCCGAAGCGGAATCGAACCGAGGTCTGGCTTCTGTTTACCAGCCTAACGCCTTACCGCTAGGCCAAGCCGGCTTACTACGATACAATCCATGGACCTACGTATATGTACGTCCGTGATGAAATCCCTGTGACAAAAGGAGATTATGTCGTGACCGTGCAGTGACCCGGGCCGCGGCCTGGGGGGAAAAAACTAATCAGACTCGGACCGCCGGGTCTACCCCGGCTGACCATGACCGTGTCCTTCGACGACTCGGACGCGGCAGCGAGCGGCGACCGGTATGACATCGTAAGTAAACTGACCAGTACGTCCGGTCACGCCTTCTGGACGGAAAACATCTTGATCCAGTCGCGCCGCATGCTGACCTCAAGATCTGTCGCAACATGAGTGAATTCCAAGCATCGTTTTACGGCGACATCCGTCCTGAACGCGAGGCTTGAAGAAGAAGAAGAAGAAGGAGGAGGAGGAGGAGGAGGAGGTGGAGAAGAAGAAGAAGGAGGAGGAGGAGGAGGTGGAGGAGAAGAAGAAGAAGAAGAAGAAGAGTTGTGGGGTCCTAGAGCGCCCCTTCTCAACTGAGCCCGGGCGCATACATTTCATACTCAAGATAAATGCAACTGACATCGAAACACACGATATTAGTATACACAAATTCGTCATCAAAAATCGCCCCCTTCCCAACACACACACACTGTGACACACATACACACACTGTGACACATACACACACACACACACACGCGCACACACACACACACACACACACACACACACACACACACACACACACACACACACACACACACGCACGCACGCACGCACGCACGCACGCACGCACGCGCACACACACACACACACACACACACACACACAGCTAATACAGTGTATAGTATTACCGTGTTTTTGAGTGTGTTGATGGTCAGGCCCGAAGTAATACAGTGTACAGTGTCGCTGTCTATTGAAACACTTAGATGAAAATATTTGCACACTTTCGACGTTTTAATGCCAATCTGCATCATCAGTTCCTATTCAAATATTGTACAGGACGTCATGCCGAACAGAAATAGTTCTGTGACAATGGTGTGCTTTAAAAAATGCGTCAGCCTGACATCTGAGTAAATATGAGCTCCACATCATCACTTTAAAAAACACCTTTTTTTCTTCTTCTTTTTTCTTCCATGCCGGAGCCGGATAAGAAGTTTATGAACCAATGCCGCTTTCGGCATCACGTTTCCTACGTCCCCGTCATTGACTTTGGAGTTAGGTTGTAGTTGTCAACGTCGTGAGCGTACGCTAGTTGTTGGATAACGATTTCAACGTCCCGTCAACCACACAAGGTCACCTCGGGACTACCACAGTTGCGTGAACTTTACGAAGGTGGCTGCAAAGTTTGAAAGATGATCTCGGCAATAGCATGCAGAGCCGGTGTTCCCTATCTTATAATATGATATATAATAGCCTACAGCTCTGGTCTGGTCTCGGGGTACTCAGACGCCTCGTCCCGGATTACCCATAGACCTTGTCTCGGGGTACCCATAGGCCACACACACACACCACACGAACACACAGTCACACGCACGCACGCACACACACACACACGGAGTCACACACACACGGAGTCACACACACACACACACACACACACACACACACACACCACACACCACACACACACCCCAACACCCCCCTCCACACACACACACACCCCACCCCACACATTTGAAGATTCACAGCGAGTCACACGCACAAAAATGACTGTTTCACGGAGTATTATGTTTTCCTTTGTCCTTTGGGGGGTAACAGATTCGGGTCGCCTTGCCTGGCCGGGTAAGGCATAACAGCCCCAAGAGCGGCGCTACCCATCCCTGTCAGTGTGTGCAGTATTTTCCTGTGTCCAAACAATGGTATGGCTGTTACTGTTTGGGATTTTTAACGTGCACACAGATGGTGATGCATGCGATTGCACACGGGGGCTGCACGGATACCGTAAGAGAATCGGCACTGAAAGGTTGAAAGTTGACGGCCCTGGTAGAAAAATCCTTTACCGCACGTGGGACTCGACCCCCCCCCCCCCCCCCCCCAGTCTTTCCCCGGAGAAAAACAACAACAAAAAATCTGAGCGGAATTAAATTCCACCACGTACCTCTTACATAACTCCCGTCCCTAACAAGCCCTATGGTATCTGCGGACGTTAAGCACCATGTTTACTTACTTGCTTACTTACATGAATCTCATACATTTTCAAGTGCACAGTCACCGCCACCAGCAATGGGTTGAAACTGACGCCGCTATCTTGTCATCGTTACAACAACGACCACACCCCCCCCCCCCCCCCAATTTTTTTTAAGACAAAAAGAAACAACAACAACAACAAATATTTAAAAACAAAAACAACAACAACAAAACAACAACAAAATCGCCTAGACTTTAACTGTCGCCACTGTGAATTCTGACCTATAGCTCTAGTCTGATTTTCGGAGTACACATACGGCTCGTCCCGGATTACCCATAGACCTTGTCTCGGAGTACCCATAGGCCACACACACACACACACACGCACGCGCGCGCGCACGCACACCTGCACGCACGCGCGCGCACACACACACACACACACACACCAGCTTGCGGCTGTAGCTAACAAGGATGATCAACTATCCGCGGCCCTCGGAAGGACTTATTTATAAGCTTGACAGAGGCAGCTTCCTGACTGATGGAAACCCTTCCTGATCCAAGCAGCAGACGTCATCTGAGCCGCCTGGTCATAAAATATATATATACATACGTCACAAAGTAACGGTAGCCTAGCCCACTTATCGCGCGAGGGCCTGTTAACCCAGCACGCCTCTACTTTGGGTAGACTTGCTGAAAGGGCCCGTTATAGTGTCCAGTATGAGTCTGCATCTGTGATTGGCTGAATAACGATATTTTCGTTTGGCCCAAAACACGGATAGATCTGTAACTTCCGCCCCCAATGTCCGGTTGTTCGTCATCCTCAGTGGAGGGCCTGTCGTAAAATTCTGATGGGTTGACAGGATATATATCCCGTGAGCTACCGGGAACCAGATTGGTTGTTTGCTGGATGAATCAGAGATGCTATACCTACAGCAAAAATTAATATGGCGGGGTCCCTAGTTTAGCGGTTCCGAAAATACTTTTTGTCACTGTGACAAGTGGCCTCCATGTTGGGGTCGCACATACTCTTTGGAAAGACAGTTGACCTGTTGCCACTAGCCTGCCTGACAGATGAGCTTTAGCCAATCAGCACCTGCCTACGAACACACCCGCTTTTAGGCAAGAACGTGTTTTTCCTATCAAGTAAGTAAGTAAACATAGTGCTTAACGTCCACAGAAACCATCAGGCTTATTAGGGACGGGAAGGGGGGGGGGGGTATGGAGGTGTCACCACACTGTCACCACCAGAATGACTGCTGCATTAAGATGGGCAGCGATGAGAGCCATTTTAATGCTTCATTAACTGTGAGGGACAAAGTCACAAGACAGACTCCTGCATTAAGATGGGCAGCGATGAGAGTCATTTAAATGCTTCATTAACTGTGCGGGACAAAGTCACAAGACAGTGTCCACAGACCAAAACTTTTGAAGAGAAAGGAGAGCCGAAGCATTCGAACCGAGGGCCCTCTGCTTACCAGCCTAACGACCTGCCGCTAGGCTAAAACCAGCTCACTCCTATCAACAGCCCAACGCGCCGTTTTATGTCCGTATCAGTTCCGAATCGTAGTTTCGGTGACACGATCCACAGCGCAAAATGGTGGAGGCTGAAGGAAATAGTTAAAAAATATATTTGATAGATCTGCAAAGTTGATCTGAACTTTAATGTTCTAATGGAAATAGACACGCTGCTGCTTTTTTTTTCTCCTTCTCTCCCCCTCTCCGAAGATGTGCAAACCGTTGCTTTTTATTCCAGATTTGGGATACCGAAAACCAACAATTAACTAAACTAATACAAAATATTAAAAACAGAACCACGACAAAATAGGGCGCTCAAAGGCTCTGTGATTGGTTGGCGCAACAAGCTAACTTCTGACATTGAGAAACTAAAGGCGATTACTCAGTGTGTGTGTGTGTGTGCCTCTGTGTGTGTGTGTGTGCGCGCGCGTGCGTGCGTGCGTGCGTGTGTGCGTGTGTGCCAAATCATTAACCCGCCATATATCTTTCGGTGACCGCTGAAAACCTGACACCAACCCCGCTACGCACGTCACACGGACGGGAGCGGGGGTTACGAGGGCCAGGATGATAAAGACCATTCTTGGCAGACAAAATAATGCTTTTTTAATCTACACCTCCTCCTAAAGAAGGGCTGTTCTAGAACTACGACGGTGCAGCGTACGCTCGTAAAAACTACTGCTAATGGCGGGTTAATGATTTGGCACATACACACACACACGCACGCACACATATATACACACACCGCATAGCCTACACCGTATATAATTATAGAAAGGAAAACAGGCGGCTAGGGGGGTGGGGGGGGTGGGGGGTGGGGAGTGAGAGAGAGAGACACACACACACACAGAGCGAAAGAGAGAGAGAGAGAGAGAGAGAGACACACACACACAGAGCGAAAGAGAGAGAGAGAGACACACACACACACACAGAGCGAAAGAGAGAGAGAGAGACACACACACACACACAGAGCGAAAGAGAGAGAGAGAGACACACACACACACAGCGAAAGAGAGAGAGAGAGAGAGAGAGAGTTTTTAAGGCCCAGTCAATTTCCTGTTTGAGCAGCTCAGTTCTAGAATTGGGGTAATTCTTTTTTGTTGTTGAATGTATACTCAACCAAAGATTATGATATGGATGAATCTGTCTTTATGTCTCTCTCTCCCTCAGAGAGACAGACAGAGACAGAGACAGACTCATCCATATCATAATCTTTGGTTGCGTATACATTTCAAGCAAAAAACGAATTACCGCAATTCTGGAACTGAGCTGCTCAAACCGGAAATTCCTAAAATGAGCGCACATTCAAGCTGTTCCCATGTTTTGCGTATTAAGCTAGCAGAGGCCCACCACAAAGACATCCCTCTCTTCCATGTCCACGAACCTCTAACAAGCAACAACCAGCCTTTCAATTCTTTTTATAAATTTGGTTAATATATACTGAATATCATTTTCGTTTGTTTCTGGAGTAGCTTCGTTCGTTCGTTCGACTCGTTTAACACCGAGTTAAGTTGTCTCTGCGGAGGTACTGGTGGGGACCGAGATCCCAGGAGGGGAGGGAACTGTACCTAATGAGCATGTGGCCGTCTACATAACATGGAGTTAAAGCTGTGCTGTACAAGTGGACCTAAAAGATCCCGGCCACTCTGCCAAAAGTGCAGGTTTTAGGTTACAGCTAAGCACGCATGCACCCTACGTACGTGACTTTGCATTAAGTGGGCGTGACACGGTGCATCCGCTGTATGGTGTACACAGAACGCACCGAGACGGTAGCAGTTTCGCATGGCACCAGTAAAACCAAACAGCGCTGTAAGTACACCACTTGGGTGGATAACCAAAACAGGCTATAAAAAGTGACACTCATTTAGAATCACACGTGAGCCGGTGTGGCCTAGCGGTAAGGCGTTAGGCTGGTAAGCGGAAGGACCTCGGTTCGATACCGCTTCGGCTCTCCTTTCTCTTCAAAAATTGTGGTCTGTGGACACTGTCTTGTGACTTTGTCCCCACAATTAATGAAACTATAAAATGGCTCTCATCGCTGACCATCTTAATGCAGGTCATTCTGGTGGTGACAGTGTAGGATAGGTATATAATCTCCCTCTTCCCCACCTCCATACCCCCTTCCCCCCATTCTCCCCGTCCCTAATAAGCCTTATGGTTTCTGTGGACGTTAAGCACCATGTTTACTTAGAATCACATGCGACAAGAGCGCGTTGAGTCTGCTCGAGAGTGGAGAATAGCGCTGTATAAAAGCGATCATCAATAACAACATTGACAAGGACAATAATGCCACACTGTCACCACCAGAATGCTGCTGCATTAAGATGGGCAGCGATGAGACCTGCCTGAATGGCAGGGGACAATGAGTATCCATCATCGATTCCATGTCTATGCAGGAAAAGAGCTGCACAAGCAAAGTCTCACCGCGCTCTGGGTGAACCTCTTGAAGTATTCTACTGGAGAAATCAAAAGAAGTTTACAACACAAATTTCTGGAATCTCTACCTGTCATTCTTCTCACCAAACAACCAGAATCAACGTGGGCAGGATCATTGTGTTTAGCTTGCCAAGTCATAATAATGACTAGAGTAACTGGGGCGTTTGATTTAAAATTAACAATCCCATTAAAACAACCACTTAAAATGAATGCCTCTTATCATTTGTTTGTAGACTAACTGTGTCTGTTGCCTAACGGAAATGAGGAATTACCTTAAAAATTTAAACAAGCATGCTTGTGGCATTAAAATGAGTTTTGTGTTTGTGTGTGTGTGCATGTTTC
The DNA here is from genome assembly GCA_018857735.1 of Alviniconcha marisindica. Taxonomy (NCBI): domain Eukaryota; kingdom Metazoa; phylum Mollusca; class Gastropoda; family Provannidae; genus Alviniconcha; species Alviniconcha marisindica. The sequence goes on along the minus strand of JABMCL010001457.1, from coordinate 15,787 downwards.
TTTTAAAATTAACAATAACACACAAACCTAAATACACATGTGTAACCCCCACCCCAACACACACACAAATATACATTATGCACAAACATACTGACTCATGCACACACACACAAATATACATTATGCACAAACACACTGACTCATTCATAATGCACTTTACTCAAAACAAGCCACACATCCACCCAAAGCAGTGCAACCTAGACTTCTCAGCGAATAATCACCACACTCAGTAGTAATACATAACCTAACCCTGGAAATTGATCAACTTTGCGATCAATCAGTTCAGTGTATACACAACAGGTGGTTCTGAATTTCTCTGCAAATTCCTTATTGCCCGGGGAAAACAACAAAACCAACCATCACCTTTTTTTACTTGCTTTACTGGAACTTCTTCAACGTTACTTGACATCCACAGAGACCATTAAGACTATTAGGTACAGGGTGCCCAGGACGGCCACCTCCACTTTCACACAGCTCCTGAGCTCCGAGCTTCTTCAGTGTTACTTTACATCCACAGAGACCATAAGGACTATTAGGGCCGGGGAGCCCATGACGGCCACCTCCACTTACACACAGCTCTGAGCTGCTTCACTTCTTCGATGTTACTTGATGTTCAGAGACCATAAGGACTATTAGGGAAGGGAGCTCAGGATGGCCACCTCCACTTTCACACAGAGCTCTGAGCTGCTTCACTTCTTCAATGTTACTTGATGTTCAGAGACCATAAGGACTATTAGGGAAGGGAGCTCAGGATGGCCACCTCCACTTTCACACAGAGCTCTGAGCTGCTTCACTTCTTCAATGTTACTTGATGTTCAGAGACCATAAGGACTATTAGGGAAGGGAGCTCAGGATGGCCACCTCCACTTTTACACAGAGCTCTGAGCTCTGAACGCCGGGACTTTCTTCTTCTTTCATATGCCTTACATCCACAGAAACTGTATGGTTTAGAAGGGACGGGAAGAATGGGACAGGGCATGAGAGCCCAAGCCCACCTCCCTGTTCTCACAGCTCCTGAGCTCTGAACGCTGGGACAAGAGAAGACAACCCTTTTCTAGGCCCAGCTGTGCAGCATCCGACTACGCTCTGTGGTTTAAACTTTACAATTTTGCAGAAATTGATCTAGTCTGTACTACTGGTGTACATAAGATTATGATAGCATTGTGAAAATTTGAAATGCTCTCCCGTTTGTGAAAAACATATTCTGCATAATTTCCAAAGGTCACTCTGAATTGTTTTTTGTTGTTTTGCTGGTATGATCTGCTGCAGAGTGGAGAAACAAGCAGATCCTGTTTCACACCCCCCCCCCCCCCCCCCCCCCCACCCAACACAATGCAATCCTCTTAACAGACCAACTGCTCGCTTATTGACCCCCCCCCCCCCCCAACACACACACACACAAACACGCATGTCTTGATCAACAGCACAGACTGTAATCATCATCTCACTTTTACCACACGACACAAATTCCACCAAACTCCACTCTCAGCCTCGCATGCACACACTCTCAGAGCTTTAGGAATAATCATCATCTTCATCATTACTCGGCGCTGGAAACGGTGGTATGGAAATGTTTCCCACAGACGGCACCCACGCTGATGGCTTCTGCTGCCCTCCCTCCTGCTTAGCATCTGTCTGTGTCTTCTCTGAGCAGGCACCGGCTGGGGTGTTGCCATCTGCATCAGATGAGTGGGATGCTGCTTGTTGCTGCTGCTGTTGTAAAATTTGTTGTTGCTGCTGCTGCTGCTGTGCAGCAAGTTGCTGTTGCTGCTGCAGCACCTGCTGCATCTGCAGCCACTGCTGCTGCTCCAGTTGGGCCTGCTCCTGGCGCGCCTGCAGGCAGAAAGATGACATCAACCGTTACAGGTACCTCTGAAGTTGTCAGGCAGATGCCTGAAAGCAGGTGTCGAGTAAATTAAGGCAAAGGTGCCCCCAGGGGCTGACAGACCTGTGGACAGGTTGCTGGTTATTAACTAGTCTTTAGTGTGTACCCCTGACAATGATGAGTGTGTCAAGTAAACATGATGCTGAACATCCACAGATAACCATAAGGCTTATTAGGGACGGGGAGAAGTGTGGGAAGGGGGTATGGAGGTGGAGGGAGAGGGAGATTATATACCTATCGGTGCACTGTCACCACCAGAATGACTTCTGCATTAAGGTGGGCAGTGACGAGAGCCATTTTAATGTTTCATGATTGTGAGGCTCAAAGTCACAAGACAGTGTCCACAGACCACAGTCTGTGATGAGAAAGGAGTGCCGAAGCAGATTCGAACAGAGGTCCCTCTGCTTACCAGCCTAACACCGTACCGCTAGGCCAGATCAGCTCTCTTGAGTGTGTCTGAGCTCTGGACGCTTTTGTAGTGTGTGCTTTCTGTTTTGACACATTTGATGGCCATGGCATACAGTGGGTATAAAAACAGGTGCAGCACTGCACCTCCAGATATAAAGATGAGAATCTATAGTTCTGGGCACCCCTGAAACTGTCATGACTACAGCCATAAAGATGAGCAATAGCTGTTAAGGTACTCCTGAAACTGCCATGCAAACAATAAATACCCTGCACATAACAAACCTTTAATGGGCATCAATTGTTAAAGGCACTCCTGAACCTGCCATGCCTACAGACATAAAAATGAGCATTAATCATTAAAGGCACCCCTCAAATTGACATGCATACAGACATAAAGATGAGCATCCATAATTAAAGGCACTGCCATGCCTATGGACATAAAAATGAGCACCAATCATTAAAGGCACCCCTCAAATTGACATGCCTACAAATATAAAGATGAGCATTCATAATTAAAGGCACTGCCATGCCTATGGACATAAAAATGAGCTCCTGAGCTCCAGGTAAATAGTTCTGTCTTGATTCAAATGATTTAGCTTTTTTGTGCTGGTATAAGCATTGGGAGATTTTTTTTTTTTTTTTAATGCTTGACATAATTTGAGTTGCCTCTTAGTCTTACAAACTTACTGCCACTGGAGCAGCAATGAAAAACTCAGCTGACATATTTCAGAGACCTATGGCATAACCAATTATGGCAATGGTTGGAGGAAGGATGTCATAAAGAATTGCTTGGAATTAGAATTTTGTGCAGCCTTGCCTTTTCAAACAGTTCCTGTTGCTGCCGTAGCAACTCCTCTTCTGGAATGCCAAGGTTTTCAAGTCTTGTGCTGCCTCTTCGTTTCTTGGCAGCGACTGCTTTGGCCTCCTGGAACACTGCCTTGGCCTCTTCTTTATAGTCGCCGAAACCCAGCGTGCCCAGTGCTGAGCACAGAGAAAGACCGGAAAAAAACAGTCAGGCCTTGCAAGCAGCCACAGCGTAAACAAGAGAACCACAGTCTTGAGCTGAGGTCAGCATTTCCAAATTACATGTACAATGAACCTTGAAAGACCAGTTTTATGCCCCTTGAATGATCTGATGTCATTGCACACACACACGCACACACACAAAACTGGGTAATGAAATAAAAAGGTGTTTGTTTGGGCTGAATTTTTATCAGTGATTGAATTAATCAGTTTAGGCTGAATTTTTTGTTTGTTTGGGCTGAATTTTTATCAGTGATTGAATTAATCAGTTTATGCTGAAAAGTGAAAAGTAGAAAAACACGTGAGTAATTGATTGCTGGGGCATATTTAGGTCTAGAAGATACAAACTATGGTGACAGTTTTTTCTTTATACATTACACTGAATTAATCAGTGGGCTCCAGAAACCAGAACTAAAATTTGTAAAAAATCAATACTGACAATGTTGTTAACTTGTTTATCTATTCTATAAATACGTCATGTGTCAGGTGCAGACAACTGACAGGCAATAAAACTGTCTTGCTGCTGTATCATGTTTAACAGTATTAGATATATATATTCAGGTTAAATCCAACACATAGATCTGGCAGTGTACTGGACGGTGTCTCAAATTCTGAGACATGCGAACATTCACACACAATGAAACCCACAACACAAGACCCAGGCTGACAGTCCGTAAAACTACCTTCAAGAACATGATCTGGTGAAATGGTCTTTTTCTGCTGCTTGACACAAATCTCGTTGGCTTCCGATGATACCAGGTGGATGAACTCAGTGCAGCAGTTGAGAATGAGCTCCCTTGCATCATTGGCGACCCTGATTCTGGGAATGAGCTCCTTGATCATTTTGTTGAGTGCTGCCCGGGGCACACTCAGTTCATCGTCCTGGCCTCCTTCAGCCAGCCCAGCCTTGTCCATGGTCAGTCCACTTCACACACCTGAAGAGGAAATGATCATTTACTAACACAGTGGATATATTATAACAAACCTGGAATGACACAAAATGTTATAATAATAAAGACAGGAAATCATAAACATTTACTAACACACGTCACATCACTACTAGTACTACTACTACTACTACTAGCAGTCATTTCTATAGCGATGTATTTTGCGCAACGACATGGGTAAGCACACCATGCTTTACAAGATCAACAATAATGTATACATTAAATTTAAAACCTAAAAAATTATAGTCATAATATTGTATTCCTCGCACACCATACCTGCATACACACACACACACATATGGGTGGTACAAAAGTAATGTCACAAATATAACTAAAATTTACTAACAGTAACACACACACTGGATACACAAAATGCCAGGAATGGAAAGAAGTAATAAATTAATATGGACGAAAAAAAAGGGAAATTATGACTGATACTGTGATACTGATGATAGGAATAAACACCGGAAAGAAAAGGAACGTCATTACAGGCAATGGTGACTTATTGTTTAAAAGACATTATAATAAACTATCACAGATACAGTTAAAATAAAATTTGTCTTCTGACTGCATCAGTGCATGCTAAATTTTGCTGTACATAATACAACAATTTAAACAAATTTGATACCCACAAGGCAACAAGTCCAACCAACCAACAAATGGCTACACATACAAAATAAAAATAAAAGACTAAATACTTCCACTAGCGTCCAACCAGCCAAAACACACACACAGCTCTTATTCACCTGCCAACTCAACTAGTCAGTCAGGCTTTTGCTCACTCACTCCCTCATAATCTAACCAAAAAGCAAACAACAAGGGCTAAGTAGTGCTAATTGCTACAGTCAAACATTTAGAGGTGAATTGTGCCAAAGGTTTAACCTTAGAGGTGAACCACACCAAAGGTTTAGGCTTAGAGGTGAATCATGCCAAAGGTTTAACCTTAGAGGTGAACCACACGAAAGATTTAGACTTAGGTGAATCGTGCCAAAGGTTTAGACTTAGAGGTGAATTGAGCCAAAGGTTTAGACTTAGAGGTGAACCACACCAAAGGTTTAGGCTTAGGTGAATTGTGCCAAAGGTTTAGACTTAGAGGTGAATCGTGCCAAAGGTTTTGACTTAGAGATGAACCACACCAAAGGTTTAGATTTAGGTGAATCGTGCCAAAGGTTTCGACTTAAGAGGTGAAAAGTGCCAAAGGTTTCGACTTAGAGGTGAACCATGCCAAAGGCAAAGGACCAGAAGCTCTGTCAGTTGTGTTCTTTCATTCTTCTTTAAAAAAAGAAAAAAAGTTTTAGGCATAGCCACAATACACTGCACTTACCAGTTACTATTGTAATATATAACTCATATTATAATTTATATGTTATATAAATTATATATATATATGACTTAGTGCCAAAAGGGACGCAAATGGGGGGTCCGATTTTTGACCGTCAATAAAATCCGTTTCAAACACTTTGTCTTGTTGTTGCTTTGTGTGTGTGTTCATAATTGGTCAATCACAGTGGAAACAATATGAGCTCCAAATCTGGAGCAGCTGGAGAAATATTATTTTTGAAAGTGAAAAGCGCCACGAAATTCGACCCTGAAAACGACACGCTCACGGTAGAGTGCTTTCGATGCTTCATTCACGTACATGACGAATCAGAACATTACCTCAGTCACCGATTTGCACAGAGAAGATATCGCTTTACACAAGTGCATATAAAATCGATTATCACCAAGTTTTGTTTTGAGTTAGAGGCTCCGAAATATCCCTCAGTTGAACGTTATTGTGTTGAAATGTGCATGACACAGACAGTCTAGTGAAGAACGGACTTTCTCTTTTGTCAACTTTACTCCAGTCACTGTTACGTCACTGCATCAGCGCCAATGTTTTTATTTTACTGCCAAATGTCTGGGTAGTTTTTAAAATATATTTTGCCATTCTTCATAAAATTGTTGCAATAAATAATGTTCAACAACGTATTAAATTAAAGTGAAAAAGGATTTTGTTTTGTTTTTGCGCTACTCGTCATGCCATGTTCTACATCCGGGTCATTTGCTTTTAGCACATGGCCGCATGGAAGAGACGTTCTGATATGCGAAAGGTGTGTGGTAATATTTTTGAAGACCGTAACGTGTCAACTTAATTTAAACGTTCATCGGAGATTTAGTCAATCTTCCGGTTATACGATGATATTTATACTGGTATATGCCGAATCTTTTAAAAGTATCGGAATGTTAGCATACAGAGTGAGTTTTTGTTGCGTCGATCTAAAGTTTGTTCAGATGCTTTCGAAAATTTGTTTTCACCGAGTTTCTTACAAAAAGGTGCATGTTGAAATCGTAATGTGTGACAGCAGATTGGTCATAAACAGTATATTCTGATCGTACTCTTACATTTTTGCTTGCGCTTAACGCAGTTCGTTTTGTTTACAAACTACGTCTTCAAACAAATCATCATATATGGTAGACAATTCGAATTTACGCAGGTTAAAGTCGTCAAGTTAGATGTTGAACATTACGATTACAACACGAGCTGTGGAAATAATAACATTCAACATAATTATAGTGACCATGCCTGCCGTGCCTTCCAGAGTTCTAAAAATGTAAGTGCCGATCTTAATAGCTTATTCTTGGGCTGTGATTTTTTTTAGTAATATTTATTACGATTTTTCTATTTATTATTATTATTTCTTTCACTTTGAAGTTAACTGTTCCACTATTTTTGTCCTAGGCACCGAACGTCAACATGACCAAGAAACACACGAGATGACAGGTTGCTGTGTGTTTTCCTGTGACACCCAAAAGCAGCAAAAGTTTCACTCACTCTTACTTGCTCCATTTTCTCTTACAAAACACTTACTTGTTTGTTAAAAATAAGTATTATTTATTTGTTATGAAAAACAAGTACCAATGTCGTCTATTTAACATTATGCTATCCACTACAACAAATAAATGCCCCAAAACTGTTCACATGGAAATAGTTATGTGTCTTTATACTCTACAGTAATAAAAAGTTACTGATTTATCTTTTCATCAGGAAACAAACAGCATTGTACATCTTGTTGAAATAGTAATGTATGACATTTTCTTACATCATTTGCTGTTTAAGTCAAGAAAGCTTAAATTTGAGGGAAAAAAAATCAAATCTTCCTTGTCCATACTGTTCTATTAAAGAATAGCTGTTTATGTTTCAAAATGTGTTGCTTTTTATTCATTTAAAAATGTTCAAGATTGGCTGTATGTTGAACGTTATGTATTGCAACAAACTTTATATATATATATATATATATATCTCTGCAGTTCCATACTTATACAATGATAGGTCCTGATTAGTGATAGTATGACATCTTGGAACCATGGCTTCTGTGGGTCTAGTTCTTGAAGTTGATGACATAATTGTTTCTCTTGTCAGTGTGTAAAAAGGTATTCACCCTAACTTGCCTGTCAGTGTCAGACCATGATAAATACAGAAGCTTGCAGACATTAGGGTAGGATGTATATGACAACTGACATCAATTCTAATTCTAAATTACAGCCATTGTCAGTGTGTAGAAAATAATTAACTTTGTACAATTCAAAGTGGTGGTAGTATTATCCACCTTATTATCCTTGTATTTTTGTTGTTGTAATCACCAAAAATTACAAGATGAGGAACCCGCATAACCAATTATGGGCTCAGCTGGTTGAGCACTGGATTGAAAAACTAGGCACAATACTGATCCAGGTTCAATTCCCAGGTGTGACAAGGGAATTTCTCCCAGTCAACTTACAATCTTACAGTTCTCATACAGCACCTGTGTGCAATCACATTCATCAATACAGATCTGCATGTATATAATATATATATTAAAAATAGATGCCAAAAGTAGTCCTGTCACTGACTGTCAACGAATCCAAAATTGCAAACTCTGGCAGCCATGCCAAGCCAAGCGCCATGAGACCACAACCACTGCAGTGCACCCCAATCCATCACACCAATGCTAGATTCCTTGATGTTAACAGTTGTTAGTTTGTTAGTAATGTTACTTTGTTCTAACATTTAAGGCAATATCCATTTTTAGCCCCATTGGTTCACTGTCCTCAAATGGTCTGAGGATGCGTGTGTGTGTGTGCTTGTGTATAGCACTGGCATAGCATGGAATGAACTGATATATATATATATATATATATATATATATATATATATATATAATATATGCCAATGTAGTGCATACTTCAAGTTCATTCTGTCCACACACACTCTCTCTCTCTCTCATACCATTTGATTTTGAGGACCGCAAACTGGCAGGGCTAAAAGTGGACATTGCCTGTTCTAACTTCTAAGCAGTGTATGCTACAGAAACAGGACTGAGGTGGAGTCACGGCTCCCTACATTTTTACTGCAGATCTGGCAGACTCTCGGTAGCAAAATGGATCTCACAACTCCACAGTGATAGTGATACTGACAGATCTACACTTCGATCTGGCAGACAAATAATCGATTGTAATCATACCGTTTTTGTGATGATTACGGATCAGTGGATTACTTCTTTGCTTGCCTCTTTTACTGGCGTTGTTTTTAGTCGGAACAACTATGTGAACAAAATTAGTTTCGTTCGAGGACATAATTTATATTCCAATGGAAATCAACAGATCAGTGAAGGAAGCATAACAGTTAACACAGAAACAATTGTCGCAAAAACCGTAATTATAATCGATAATATGGCTGCCAGATCGAAGCGTAGATCACTGTGGAATTGTGTTAGGATCCATTTTGCCACCGAACAGTAAAAATGAGGGTGGGGGTCGGGTGGGCTGGGGGATCTGTACCTAGCCAACAGCAGTTTATACATTTAAAACATTTTACAAAACCTTTATGTGCGAGAGACTTCGGCGTTTTTCCTCCGTTTGACTTTTCATCAACAGGACCTGCAGCTATACTGAACAACAATCTTTGACAGGTTGAACCTCTGGTGAAAATCGCAAAACACACTTTAGTTTCACCAAAACTGAATAACTCGGGAAGAAAGTGTGCGAGAACAAGCTAAAGCAAACCTCACTTACGACCCATTTGAGTATCTGTTCTCGCACTGCACTGTGCGAATAACCACTAGTTATCCCTCACGGAACTCTTCAGTAGGAGAGAGCACAAAGTCTCCTCGCGGCAAGGGCAACCCCCCCCCCTTATTTTTTTTCCTTTCTTTTCTTTTTCTTTCTCCACACTGGGTAGTGTCCTCTTGACTTAATACAGCTCTGGATACAAAAATAAAACTTACAGCTTATTCAGACGTGCCAAGAAGCACATCATTATTAGGCTTCAGTTACCAAACGGTGAAAATGCCGCCAGCGTGGAATGAACCGGCAAAATGGTCCACCCATGCCGATTTGACTTTATGTCTTTACTTAGTAATATCATAGTAAACTGATGTGCACCACTGCGATCAGTCAGTCCAGGCGAGATCAAGAGGAGGGAGGTAGAATTGGACTCTCAAGAGAGCACAGGAGAGATCATGAGCAGGAAGGTGAGCCGCTGGGCCGCTGTCATCGTGAGCCGGTTTGGCCTAGCGGTAAGGCGTTGGTAAGCGGAAGGACCTCGTTTCGATACCGCTTCTGCTCTCCTTTCTCTTCAAAAAAGGTTGTGGTTTGTCCATCACTTCCTATTGAAACATTAAAATGGCTCTCATCGCTGCCCATCTTAATCAGTGCAGAAGTCATTCTGGTCAGTGGTGACAGTGTCACACTGAGTAGCCGCGATAGGTATATAATCTCCCGCTTCCCCCACCTCCATACACCCTCCCCCCCCTCTCCCCGGCCCGTCCCTAATAAGCCGTACGGTTTCTGTGGACATTAAGCACCATGTTTACTTACTATGGGCTGTCATCATGTAGCGGATGGCCGCTGCAGCTCGAGTCAGTCACTTGAAGTTAAGCCAGTTGTCCGGCTTCAACAGCTGCTTCTCAGACACTGTTTTTGTGATTTGCTCCGCCGCATAGCTGTTGGAAACAACAATTAGCGAAGTACACAAGTTGCTTCGCGGCACTGGCGGGTGGCGGTGGCTGACCGGCCGTTGCTGTCGCGGGTCAGTCTTCAGTTGCGGGTCGGAGCGCGCGCCGCCGGACGAGCCGGGCTTTCATCAGTTTGGCAGTTCCCGGCCCCCCCCCCCCCCCCCCCCCCCCCCCCCCTACACACACACACTTACCGTGGGTTATGGTTTCTGTGGACGTTAAACACCATGTTTCACTGATTCGGGCCACTGCGATGTATTCCAGTACACGGCCGTGACTGTCACGTGACACTACGGTGTATAGGAGTACAATTCTCCTGACAGCATGCTTGCTTTGTTTAAATTGTCTGCCAAAGCCGCCGTGCGGCACTGAGACGGGCCATAAAGCTGCAGTCAGATTATACCGTATGACCGCATTTATCAGTCTGGCAGTCGAACATACTGATTGGGAGACCGAGAGAGAGACCGAGAGAGAAGGACGGACGATGACCTGAAGATGCAACTGTAGCACTGGCATGGGGGCTTCCAAGTTCCAAGCCGTGTGTGTGTG
>JABMCL010001121.1:0-11980 GCA_018857735.1 Alviniconcha marisindica | reverse complement strand
AAAAAAGGGGCATACTCTCCATATAGATTTTTCTTAAAAGAGCATTGATCTATAAAACTTCTTTGATCTGGATATTTATAGGTTAATATCGCATGCATTCTTGCTAACAATTCATTAGTACTAAAAAAGTATCGTAAGAATTCTAAAAGGTTCTTATCTGATACTTTTGATTGATTCTTAAATTCTTCTTCTGTAGTAAAACTGCTTTTTGAGAATTTATCATTATCCATACTTGTAACTCATCCATGAAAGTTATAACCAGTTTCTAAACATGAAAACGCGCTTATTTCTTGATTAGTTGTTTTATCGACAGCTTTCATATTAGGAAAAATATCTTTGACTTGTAATTGTGTTGCTCTATCAACATCTAAATCATAAGAATCAGAAACATAATTATAATTCACTGGAAGGCGTGAATTTGGTTTGATTTTGTATATATCATTAGGATTAAAGTATTCCAAATAATAATCCTTTAATTTCTCTTTATTTGCTTCATTACCATCTTTTATTTCCTTAATGTAATTGTATAAGATAGGGTTTTTTTTATTGAAGCTAGCTAAATTATCTAATGAAATCAATATGTCTTTAGTGTTTTCATCTTTACTATAACCAGTTGGACTATTATAGATTAAATCATAAACAGTTGCAACTTGATAAGAATAATACTTTCGATAAAGTTTTAATGCTCTTTTTGCTCCTTCATTCAATTTAACTTTTTCTGCTATTATTTCACTAGCCTTTTTGTCTTCATTTCCTTGGTTATAATTGAAGTTTTCATCACTATTCATTGAATTAAAGTACTTATACATTTCAATAAAATCATTAAATGGTTGGTTATTACCATTATCATCAAAAACATTTTTTAATTCATCTAAAAAGTTTTGAGCATTAAACAAACCATTATGTAAAGTAACATGATGACCATATTCATGAGCAAGAGTTTTAAATGTTTCATAAAGATCAAAACTAATATTCTTTAAATCTTCGTTAGCATATGGTATATAACCAGGACTATTAATTCAAACATTATTACGATAATATCATTTTCTTTCTACAAAAAGGTTTAAAACTCGACTATTATAAAATGGTTGAAAAGACACCCTTTTATCTGCTATATTATTATAAACTCCAGAGGATAAACCCCCAGTTACTTGTAAATGAAAAACAATTGTATCTAAATCTATTAATTCACCTGAAAACGAAAGGTTTTTTAATAGATTATCAGCAATCGCTTTAGCAGCTTTTCTGGCTTTTTTTTCCATATCTAATAATGCTTGTTTCTTTTTTGCTTCATCAGTAATACCTATAGTTGGATCAATCGCTTTATTTGCTAAATCCTTATTTAAATCATTAAAAATGATTAAGGGGAACTTATTATCTAAATCTTCAATTTTGGGTGTCGCTGCTGGTGCTGATTCTAATAGTGCACAAACTATTATTTTATCTTCTTCTTTTTCTTTATCCAAATAGATTTTTTTTCAATTATTAGGTCTTAATATTCCCCTAGTTGGAACACTACTTATTGAATAACCACAAAAGAAATTGTGATTATTTCTTGTTTGGGGATCATCTTTTTGCATTAATGAATTAGCTGATGTTACTTTGTTGATTGGTAATTCAGGGTAATTATCAATATCATGATTAATCTTATCGATTCACGCTTGTCTATATAAACTAAAAAATGCTTGAGGATTATCCTTTTCTAAACTTTTTAATTCATCTAAAGTTTTATTAACATAGTTTATTAAAGCAAATACTTTGTAAGTGGGATCATTTTTATCAAATAGTTTATAAACTCCAACTCCATCTACAAGATTATCATTTGCTTGTTTGGTTATTGTTCATAATTTTAAAAAAAAACCCCTTTTAAAAACCATAAATTTCTTTTTTGTTTACATTATAGTTTTTTAAAAAAAAAACCCCTTTACATCTTGATAAAAGGGTTGGTTTTTCCCAATTTTAAAGTAAAAAAACCACAAATTTTTTAAAAAGGATTTGGTATTTTTCAAAAATTTGATTAATTTTCTTAAACATTTTGGTAATGTTAAAAAATCATCTTTTTTAAAAACTTTGTGAAAAGCATAGTTTTCTATCTTTTTTTATAAAGAGCATTTCAGGCATCATAATGAAGAAAGGTAAAGATCTTGCATACTTAAAGTCTTAATATCACAAAACCCATTAATTTGAGAATTACTTGTTTAGCAGAATCTAATAAGTTTTGGTTAGTTTCAAAATTCTTTCATAAAGGAATTTGTTTACTATTTTTATTAAATCTTGTTTTCATTTTTTAATGATTTTTGTAATTATTTCACTTAAAGAATCTGTAGTTTGGGTTGTTACGTTTTCTTGATTCTTAAAAGGTGTTATATCATTAATTGTTTTAAACTTGTTTTCTAAATTAGTTTTTATATTTGTTTTTAATGATTTAGTTAAATATGGTTCTCTTATGTTATAGAAAGTTTTAAAGTCATTAATCTGTTGATTGGCATCAATAATGATTTTTTTGCGTTTTTATAATAATTAATAATTGCTTGGATGTTGTTATTTTTATTATTTGTATCTTGAATACTTGATCCATTTTCATCATTTAATCATGTAATAAGGGTTTGTATTTTTGCTTCACTAAAAAGATTTAAAGTACTTGATAAGTTGTCTATTGAAGGAGTAAATGCAGTTATTTGGTTTTCATAATACTTGTTTCAAGAATTATAATGAAGTAAGTAAAGATCTTGCGTACTTAAAGTTTTTAATATCAGTTAAACTATTGATTTGAGAATTTATTTGTTTTGCAAAATTGAAAAAGGTCTTGATTATTTTCAAAATTTTTTCATAAAGGAATTTTTTATTTTTTTAAAAAATTAAATCTTGATTTCATTTATTAATAATTTTAGTGATAATATCACTTAAAGTATCAGAAGCTTTTTGTTCCCTTTTCTTGACCCTTTAAAAGGTTATATCATTAATTGTTTTAAACTTGTTTTCTAAACTAGTTTTAATTTTTTTTAAATGATTTAGTTAAAAAAGGTTTCTTTGTTATAGAAATTTTTAAAAATCATTAATTTGTTGATTGGCATCGGATAATGATTTTTTTGCGTTTTTATAATAATTAATAATTGCTTGGGAATGTTGTTATTTTTATTATTTGTGTCTTGAATACTTGATCCATTTTCATCATTTAATCATGTAATGAGGGTTTGGATTTTTAGATCATTAAAAGGGTTTAAAGTGTTAGATAAGTAGTCTATTGAAGGAGTAAATGAAGTTATTTGGTTTTCATAATACTTGTTTCAAGAATTATAATGAAGTAAGTAAAGATCTTGCGTACTTAAAGCTTTAATATCAGCTAAACTATTAATTTGAGAATTTATTTGTTTTGCAAAATTGAATAAGTCTTGATTATTTTCAAAATTTTTTCATAAAGGAATTTCTTTAGTAGTATTAAATAAATCTTGATTTCATTTATTAATAATTTTAGTGATAATATCACTTAAAGTATCAGAAGCTTCTATTGTTACGCTCTCTTGATCCTTGAAAGATGTTATATCATTAATTGTTTTAAACTTGTTTTCTAAACTAGTTTTAATTTTTTTTTTAAATGTTTTGTTAAGAAAGGGTTTGTCTGGTTTATAGAAATTTTTAAAAATCATTAATTTGTTGTTTTGGCATCGGTAATGATTTTTTTGCTTTTTTAAAAATTTAAATTAATTCCCGGGGAAGTTGTTTTTTTATTATTTGTGTCGCTTGTCCTTTTTTTTTTTAACAGGGTTGGGTTTTTGGTTTTTGATCTTTAAAAGGGGTTTAAAAGTTTTGATAAAAAATCTAAAAGGGAAGTAAATAAAGTTATTTGGTTTTCATAATACTTTTTCAAAAATTTATAATGAATTTAATAAAGTTTTTGCGTATTTAAAAATTTTTTAATATAAACTAAACTATTTTTTTGGGGGTTTTTTAAAATTTTTTGCAATTTTAAATAATTGATTTTTTTCCCAAAATTCTTTCATAAAGGGAACATTTTTTTTCTTTTTTTAAATTTTTTAAGTAAATATCAAAATTTTCGAATTGGTTTTTCATTTTTTGTTTCTTTAAAAGGGCAATATTTTTTTAAAAGTTGCAAAATTTTGGGGTTTTTTTTAAGCTTGAAATTTATTCTCTAAAGTAGATTTTAAAGTATTATCTAGATGTTTTTCAAGAAAAGTTTTTCTTGTAGGGTACGAATTTTTAAAACCAACAATGATTTTTTTTTCAGATTCTATTTGAAGGTTGATGTTTTTGTAAAACTCGAGTATGTTTTGAAGATTCTCATTTTGTTTATTACTTATAGCGATATTTTTTAGTGGGTATTTATTATTCAAAAAATTAATAAACTCTTTTAATTCTTCATTATTATATTCATTAAGGTATTTTTCTAACTCACTTACATCATGTTCTATGGTTGGGGTAATTTGTACTACATCATCCTTTTTGATGACTCCAAAATAAACACCAACTCCAATCCACCTAAAATTAAAATTGAAGTAGCAATTGCCAAAAAAATTTTTATAGATTTTTTCATTCTCCCCTACATCTTTGCTTTGTTTTAACACTTATCATTACTATTACTATTTTAATGTTTTATAGACAAAAGAATATTAAATTAGTGTTGATGTAAGAAAAAACACTTATGAGTAGAAACAATAGATTTGTTAAATTAGTGTTTTTAAGCAAGTTTATCTTATAAAAGTAATGTCTTTAATAATTAATTGAATGTAATTTGCACATCACCATCATCGAAAACGTCATTATTATTCTTATCTATAAAGAGTTCTGGTTTATTGGCAGGGGGTCATGTATACTTATCTCTTGCACTTTCATAATTAATTGGAGTATTAATTCCATCAAGATTAGGAGGAAAGAAATTACCAGTTGGATTTCCATTTGCATCAAATTCCAATGTTCCTTTTGCTGTAAAAAGTTTTATCACAAGACTAACATGCTTTTTCGCTTCATTTGGTGATGAAAAAAGAGCGGAAACATGCAAATTATCTGGATTCTCTATATTATCATCAACATCATTTACAACCACTAAAGCATTTTGATAATCATAATACAAAGGTACTAAGTTATCATTATTAGTATCATACTTTAACTTGATTAAAAAAAACTTTGGAAATTTTTTCAAAAAGATTAAAATTTTGGTTTAATTTCACCTTTTTGGGCCCCCTTTATTTGGGTAACACCAAAATATTAAAAGGCCTTGCCTTATTTAAAAGCTTTTTTTTTTTCATTTCAAACTTTGTATTTTCCTTCTAAATCTTGTTTATGAGTTAACATCTTATATAGTTTTCTTTCGTTATCCCCCTTTAAGAGATTCATGCCAAAAGATCGAAAAAACCCATAATCTTCAAAATTAGTATTACCGAGATTTAAACTATTTAAATTATAGTTCCCATTTGTTTCTTTAAATGAGCATTGATCAATAAAGCTTCTTTTGTCTGGATATTTATAGGTTAAAACTGAGTGCATTCTTGCTAATAATTCGTTAGTACTAAAAAAGTATTGGAAATATTTTAGGGTTTCTTTATCTACGTTTTCTGATTTTTTTCTAAAATCATCTTCAGTGGCAAAATCATTTCCTGGTTCTGAGAATAACTTAAGATCTTGACTAGTAAGATATCCATGGAAGTTATAACCTCCATCTAAACAAGAAAACTGACTTAATTCTTGATTAGTTTTTCAATCCACAGCTTTCATATTAGGGAAAATATCTTTGATTTGTAATTGTGATGATCTATCGGCATTTAAATCATAAGAATACGAAACATAATTATAACTCACACGATACTTACGAGGCTTTGGTTTGGTTTTGTACACGCTATTAAAATCGAAATACTCTAAATAGTAATTCTTTAATTTGTCTTTGTTTGCCTCATTGCCATCTTTTATTTCTTTTATATAATTATATAAAACTGGGTTTTTTTGATTATATTTAAGTTTTCTTTCATCTAGTGAAGCAATTATATCTTCAACATTTTGATCTTTAGTAAAACCTGTTGGACTGTTATAAATTAAATCATAAACGGTTGCTACTTGATAAGAATAATACTTTCGGTATAGTTTAAGCACTTTTTTAGCTCCAGCATTTAATTCACCTTCTTTATAATTATCTGTGTCTGTAGGATTCAATCCATTAAAGTACTTATACATTTCAACGAAATCATTAAATGCTTCGTTATTACCATCATCAAAAACTTTTTTTAATTCATCTAAAAAACTTGTAGAATCAAATAAACCATTTTGAAGGGTGACATGATGGCCATATTCATGGGCTAAAGTTTTAAGTGTTTCATAAAGATCAAAACTAACATTTTTTAAATCTTCGTTTGCAAAGGGAATATAACCAGGACTAGAAGTCCAAACACCATTAATAAGTTCTGTATCCATCCTTTTTACAAAAAGGTTTAAAACGCGACTATTATAAAATGGTTGAAAAGCAACTTCATTGTTTGCTACTTTATGATAAACCCCATTTGATGTCTGACCTTGTGCTAGTAAATGAAAAACTATCGTATCTAAATCTACCAATTCACCTGAAAATGAAAGATTCTTTAATAGATTATCAGCAATCGCTTTGGCAGCTTTTCTCGCTTTTTCTTCAGTATCTAATAATGCTTGTTTCTTTTTTGCTGCATCAGTAATACTTATTGTTGGATCAGCACCTTTATTCACTAAATCATTGTTTATCTTATTAAAAATGACTAATGGAAAATCATTGTTTAAGTCACTAACTTTGGGAGTAGCTGCTGGTGCTGATTCTAATAGCGCACAAACAATAACTTTATCTTCTTCATTTTCCCTATCTAAATAGATTTTTTTTCAATTTTCGGCTCTTAATACACCATTGTTGGGAACACTACTTATTGAATAACCACAAAAGAAATTATGATCATTTCTTGTTTGGGGATCATCTTTTTGCATTAGAGAATTAGCTGATGTTACTTTATTGATTCTTGGTGCAGGATAATAGTTTATATCATGATTAATCTTATCAATTCAAGCTTGTCTATAGAGACTAAAGAATGCTTGGGGGTCATTCTTTTCTAAACTTTTTAATTCATCTAAAGTCTTATTAACATAATTTATTAAACCAAATACTTTGTAAGTAGGATCATTTTTATCAAATAGTTTATAAACCCCGACCCCATCAACTAGATTATTATTTGCTTGTTTGGTGTATTGTTCATAATTTTTAAAAAGAAATTCTCTAACAAGGCGATGAATTTCATATTTACCTTTACTACTATAATCACTCTCAAAAACAAAATTATCTACATCTTGATATATTTGGTTTGTTTTATCACCAATATGAAGGAGAAAATTAGCAATTTCTTTACTATCTTCATATTTAGACAATAGTCTCCTTCTTATTGTGGTTTGAGTGTCATCTGGTAATGTTAAATACTCATCTTTATTAAAACTAGGCGGGATAACATAATCATCTATTTTTTTGTTATAAAGGTTATTTCATGCATTATAATGAAGTTGATAAAGGTTTTGGGGGCCTAAGTTTTTTATACTAGTTAAATCATTAATTTGGGTTCCTATTTGTTTAGCTGAATCTAATAAGTTTTGATTAGTTTCAAAATTCTTTCATAAAGGGATTTGTTTACTATTGTTTATTAAATCTTGATTTCATTTTGTAATGATTTTTGTAATGATTTCACTTAAGGAATCTGTAGTTTGGGTTGTTACGTTTTCTTGATCTTTAAAAGGTGTTATATCATTAGTTGTTTTAAACTTTGTTTGTAGTTTTGATGTCAAAGTATTTGCCAGTTGTTTTTGTAAAAACGTTTCTCTTATCACATAAAAATCATTAAAGTCATCTATTTGCTTGTTCACATTCTCTAATGAAGCACTAATACTTTTATAGTAATTAATGATTGATTGGACGTTATTATTTTTATTATTAGTTATTTGAATATTACTATTACTTTCATTATTTAATCACGAAATATAAGTTTCCACTTTTTCATCACTAAAACCTTGAAAAGTCATTGATAAGTCATCAACAGAAACTATAAATGTGTCTATTATGTTTTTTCAATATTTGTTTCATGCGTCATAATGTAGTTGATAAAGATCTTCAGAACTCAAAGCTTTTATATCAGCTAAACTATCTACATTGTTGTTTAATTCTTTTGCATAGTTTAATAATTGATTGTTTTCTTCAAAGTTTTATAAAAATCATAGTTTTTTAATTAGGTTTTATGAACATTTGAATGGTCCTCTCTTGATTCATAGTTAAGTTGCAATATTTTCTTTCGCAGCAAAAGACTTAGTATCATCTAAGTCTTGTAATTTGCTTTCTAAAGTAGATTTTAAAATACCATCTAGGTTTTTTTCAAGAAAAACCTTTTTTATAGGGTATGCATCTTTAAAACTAACAATAGTGTCTTCTTCATTTTCTAATTGAAGATCACTCTTTTCATAAAAATCAAGTATCTTTTGAAGATTCTCTTCTTTGCTTGCATTCTCACTAGCTAAAACAATTCCTGCTTGGTGTTTATCATTTAAATAATTAATAAACTCTTTTAATTCTTCATTATCATATTCTTTAAGTTTTTCTTCTAGCTTAGTAACATCTTGTGTGGAGGGAGTACTTTGTACTGGATCATCACTCTTTTTGATGACTCCAAAATAAACACCAACTCCTACACCCCCAAGAATTAAAACTGGGATTGCTATTCCTAATAGGATCTTTATAGACTTTTTCATCTTTCCCCCTTATCTTTACTTTATTATACCACTCATATTATTTATTGTTATTTTAGTATCTAATTAAATGAAATCTCAACATCACTAGCATCAAAAAGATCATTATAGTTTTTATCAATAAAGAGTTTTGGTTTACTTATTGTATTTACAAAATCAAATTTGTTTTTTAAATCATAATAACTTGTATATGCACCATTTATTCGAGGATAAGATTGTCAATCTATACTTATACTTGCTAGTTTAAAAACTAAAGAGACATGTTTTTTCGCCTCACTTGGTGAACTATAAATTGAAGTCTTTACGCGATTATTTGGGTTGTCTATATTATCATCAACATTATTTACAAAGACAAATTCATTATTATAATCATAAAAATATGGAGTTAAATAGTCTTGTGAATTATCATATTTTAGTTTGATTAAAAATGCATCTTCAGGATTTGCTAATTCTAAATCAACAATTAAATAAATATCAGCACCCCCATTAGCATTTTGTCCATTTGATGCAACATATTTTGTTGATAATATAAATGGAATTGTTTCTTCTTTTAAGCCAGCAAATTGTGCTTGAACCTTAATAGTGTTCTTATGAACGTAACCTTGATTAGTACTTACCTCTTCACGTTGGGTAAGCATTTTATAAACAACTATTTCATTATTACCTGCTAAAAGGTTCATTCCCCAACCACGAAAAAAACCATAATCTTGAAAAATGCTATTTGAAAACTCATTTTGTTTTTCTAAATATAACCCATTAGTGTCTTTTACATAAGAACATTGATCAATATTCTTTCTTCCATCTAAGTATTTATAAGTTACGATGGCATACATTCTTGCAAGTAATTCTTGATAATTAAAATTATATTTTATTTTTCCTAAAATCAATTTGTCTACTTCCTCGCTTTGTTTTTTAAATCCATCTTCGGTATTAAATTGATAATTCTTAAATCAATATTGATCTAAAGAGTATCTAATACCT
Source organism: Alviniconcha marisindica (assembly GCA_018857735.1). Taxonomy (NCBI): domain Eukaryota; kingdom Metazoa; phylum Mollusca; class Gastropoda; family Provannidae; genus Alviniconcha; species Alviniconcha marisindica. Next base: position 2,251 of record JABMCL010001121.1, on the reverse strand, counting down.
AAAAAATTATAGCCTGAATTTAAACAACTAAGATTATTTATTTTATTACCTGTGTTTCATTCTACTGCTTTTATATTTGGAAATAGGTTTTTTACTTGTAATTGCGCTGATCTATCACTATTATCAAGGGATGCAGAAACATAATAATAATCTCGATAATAGATCTGACCGTCAGTTTTATAAATATCGTAATACTCTAAATAGTAGTTTTTTAGTTTATCTTCATTAGTGGTGTTATTATTTTTCAATTCATTAAGGTACTTAACTAATGTAGGGTTTTCTTGCTTTTCAAAGTTTTTTCGATTACCAAGAGATCATAAAATAGCATCTATGTTTTGTATTTTTGTTTTACCTAGTGATGTGTCATAAATCAAATCATAAACTGATTTGACATCATATGAGTAATACTTTCGATATAGTTTAAGCGCTTTTTTGGCGCCAGCATTCAAAACACCATCTTGGTAATTCTCTGTACCTACTGGATTCATTCCATTGAAATATTTATACAAAACTTCAAAGTCATTAAAAGCTTCGTTTTGACCATTGGCATTAAAAACCTTTTTTATTCTATTAAGATATTTTTCTGCAGGAGATAAACCAGTATAGAGAGTTACATGGTGGCCATACTCATGAGCAAGACTTTGAAAAGAATCATAAATATCAAAACTAATATCTTTTAATTCATTTTCATTAAATGGTATGTAACCAGGAGAATACTTAGTTGGATCATTATTATCTTTCTTTCTCTGGATAAATAAATTCAAGATACGAAAATGATAAAACTTTGTTTTCTCATCAATTTTGTCAAAATAGGACAAATAGGTTCCATGTAAAGTTTCAGGTTGTCCTACATCCTTTGCGTCTCTAAAAACAATCATATCTAAATTAATAAGCTCTCCAGAAAATGAAAGATGTTCTAAAACATTATCAGCGATAATTTTTGCAGCAACTCTTGCTTTCTTTTCTGTTTCTAAAAGAATTGTTTTCTTTTGATTAGCATCTGTTATTCCTAGGGTAGGATCAACACCTTTATTTACTAAATCATCATTAATCTTATTAAACACAATTAAAGGAAACTCATTATTTAAACTATTAAGATCGGGGGTGGCACTAGGGATACTAGTATCTAATAATGCACAAACAATGTTTTCATCATATTCATTAGATCTATCTAAAATGAGTTTTTTGGAAACTTGATTATCTACTACTTTATGAGGGACTTTATCAATTGAATACCCACAATAAAAACTATATCTATTTCTTGTTTGGGGATCGTCTTTTTGCATTAAAGAATTTGGAGATAACGCTTTGTTGATTGGTGGTTTGGGATAATTATCAATATCGTGATTCATCTTATCAATTCACGCTTGTCTATACAAACTAAAGAATGCTTGGGGATTATTCTTTTCTAAACTCTTTAATTCATCTAAAGTCTTATTAACATAGTTTATTAAACCAAATACTTTGTAAGTAGGATCATTTTTATCAAATAATTTATAAACCCAACCCCATCAACTAAATTATTATTTGCTTGTTTGGTATATTGTTCATAATTCTTAAAAAGAAAATCCCTTATAAAACCATAACTTGGTTTTTACTATAAGCATTATAATCATTCTTAAGAGTAACTCCATTGACATCTTGATATAACTGATTAGTTTTATCTCCTATATAAAGTAAGAAGCCACTAAGTTTGTTAAAATCACTATAGTATTTGTCCCTTATACGTTGCTTAATCTTATCTTTATCAGTTTGTGGTAGTGTTAAATAATCATCTTTATTAAAGCTTTGTGAAACAACATAGTCTTCTATCTTTTTCTTATAAAGAGCATTTCATGCATCATAATGAAGTAGGTAAAGATCTTGCAAACTTAAAGCTTTAATATCAGCTAAACTATTAATTTGAGGATTTACTTGTTTAGCAGAATCTAATAAGTTTTGGTTAGTTTCAAAATTTTTTCATAAAGGAATTTGTTTACTATTATTTATTAAATCTTGATTTCATTTATCAATGATTTTAGTGATAATATCACTTAAAGTATCAGAAGCTTGTGTTGTTACATTTTCTTGATTTTTAAAAGGTGTTATATCATTAATTGTTTTAAACTTGTTTTCTAAACTAGTTTTTATATCAACTTTTAATGATTTAGTTAAATATGGTTGTCTAGTGTTATAGAAAGTTTTAAAGTCATTAAAGTTTATTGCATCGGTAAGATTTTTTTTCGTTTTTATAAAAATTAATAATTTCTTG
>JABMCL010000536.1:0-24152 GCA_018857735.1 Alviniconcha marisindica | reverse complement strand
ACCTAATGCAGGAGTCATTCTGCTGGTGAGAGTGTAGCGTTAGGTATAGTCTCCCATCTTAATGCAGGAGTCATTCTGGTGGTGAGAGTGTAGCGTTAGGTATAGTCTCCCATCTTAATGCAGGAGTCATTCTGGTGGTGAGAGTGTAGCGTTAGGTATAGTCTCCCATCTTAATGCAGGAGTCATTCTGGTGGTGACAGTGTAACTTTGGGTACGGTCTCTCTCTTCCCCCACCTCCTGGGATCTCGGTCCTCGCCAGTACCTCTTCGGAAGCAACTCGGCGTTAAACAAGTTTAACCAACCAACCAACTGGGGGGGGGGGGGGAAGAATGCGTGAGCGCCGAATATGAGAAAGTTGATCTGAAGAAAGATTATAGAAAAATTAAACATTTCCAACATTTCCATGAATACCTCGGGTGGAGGAGCTATGATGTGCCACTCTGGGTCACAGTGTAATGTAATGTAAGGTAATGTATAGCCTCGATGTGTCTGCATGGTCTGGCTGTGTCTGCCTGGTCTGGCTGTGTCTGCATGGTCTGGCTGTATCGGCGAGGTTTCACTGTGTCTGTATGTCCGCATGGTCTTACTGTTTCTGCAAGGTCTGTACGGTCCATGTGTGTTCATGGTCCCCATGGCTCTCTGTGACTGCATGGTCTGTATGGTCTCATTGTGTTCATGCTCCCTATGGCTCTCTGTGACTGCATGGTCTGTATGGTCTCATTGTGTTCATGCTCCCTATGGCTCTCTACATTTTGTTGTCAGGGTTTCCTCGGTTGACAGGGGTCAGTTTGCAATACGCACACATGCACGCACAACCACTCGACAAAAAGCAACATTAATTTTGTTTTGTCCGGGCATCTTCTTCTCCTGCTTTTTCCTTTCCCCATAATTATAATGAGTGTGCTAAGCTCACATGGTGGAGCGTTAGTGGTCCAGTGAAACTTATCCACGCATGCCTGGCAGCTTCAGCCCTTTAGAACGGTTGAAAACTACCTACACGGTTAAAACCTACCTACACACGGTGTCTGGAGTCTGCACAGCTAGCGGAAGGTGAGTGGCACTGGGCATTAGCGCCATGGCTGTCTATGAATACCTCGTGTGGAGGAGCTATGATGTGCCACTCTGGGACACAGTGTAATGTACTGTAATGTAATGGCCTGTATAGCCTCGATGTGTCTGCATGGTCTGGCTGCGTCTGCCTGGTCTGGCTGTGACTGCATGGTCTGGCTGTGACTGCATGGTCTGGCTGTGTCTGCGAGGTCTCACTGTGTCTGTATGTCTGCATGGTCTTACTGTTTCTGCATGTATTCATGCTCCCCATGGCTCTCTGTGACTGCATGATCTCATTGTGTGTTCATGGTCCCCATGGCTCTCTGTGTCTGCATGGTCTGTATGGTCTCATTGTGTGTTCATGGTCCCCATGGCTCTCTGTGTCTGCATGGTCTGTATGGTCTCATTGTGTGTTCATGGTCCCCATGGCTCTCTGTGTCTGCGTGGTCTGTATGGTCCATGTGTGTTCATGGTCCCCATGGCTCTCTGTGATTGCATGGTATGTATGGTCTCATTGTGTGTTCATGCTCCCCATGGCTCCCCATGTTCATGCTCTCCATGGATCTCTGTGACTGTATGGTCTGTACGGTCTCATTGTGTTCATGTTCCCCATGGCTCTCTGTGACTGCATGGTCTGTATGGTCTTATTGTGTTCATGCTCCCCATGGCTCTCTGTGACTGTATGGTCTGTATGGTCTTATTGTGTTCATGCTCCCCATAGCTCTCTGTGTCTGCATAGTCTGTATGGTCCATGTGTGTTCATGCTCCACGTGGCTCTCTGTGTCTGCATAGTCTGTATGGTCTCACTGTGTGTTCATGGTCCCCGTGACTCTCTGTGACTGCATGGTCTGTATGATCCATGTGTGTTTATGCTCCCGATTGCTGCCTGTGACTGCATGGTCTGTATGGTCTCACTGTGTGTTCATGCTCCCCATGGCTCCCCATGTTCATGCTCCCCATGGTTCTCTGTGACTGCATGGTCTGTATGGTCCATTTGTGTTCATGGTCCCTATGGCTCTCTGTGACTGCATGGTCTCCATTTTCTCATTGTGTTCATGTTCCCCATGGCTCTCTGTGACTGCATGGTCTGTATGGTCTCATTGTGTTCATGGTCCACATTGCTCTCTGTGACTGCATGGTCTGTATGGTCTCATTGTGTTCATGGTCCACATTGCTCTCTGTGACTGCATGGTCTGTATGGTCTCATTGTGTTCATGCTCCCCACGGCTCTCTGTGACTGCATGGTCTGTATGGTCCATGTGTGTTCATGCTCCCTCTGTGACTGTATGGTCGGGCTGTATCTGCATGGTCTCGCTGTATCTGAATGATCTGCTGTGTCTACATGGTCTGGAAGTATCTGCGTGATCTGGCTGTGTCCGCATGGTCTCATTGTGTCTGCATGGTCTCGGCGTATCTGTATCTGCATGGTCTGACTGTGTCTGCATGGTCTGGCTGTATCTGAATGATCTGCTGTGTCTGCATGGTCTGGCTATATCTGAATGATCTGCTGTGTCTGCATGGTCTGATTGTGCCTGCATGGCCTGGCTCTGTCTGCATGACCTAACTGTGTCTGCATGACCTCTGTCTGCATCACCTAACTGTGTCCGAATGGTTTAACTGGGTCATAACTGTGTCTGAATGGTCTAACTGGGTCATAACTGGGTCTGAATGGTCTAACTGGGTCATAACTGTGTCTAAATGGTCTAACTGGGTCATATCTGTGTTTGAATTGTCTAACTGGGTCATAACTGGGTCTGACTGGCCTAACTGGGTCATAACTGTGTCTGAATGGTCTAACTGGGTCATGACTGTGTTTGGATTGTCTAACTGGGTCATAACTGGGTCTGATGGTCTAACTGGGTCTGAGTGTCTGACATGGTCTACTGGCAAGGTTTGGTGGTCACTGGGTCATTAGCCCATGGCTGTCTTGAATGGTCTCGTGGGTCTATGATGTGCTGCACACAGTGAAGTCTGTGATGTGGCCTGTATAGCGCTCATGTGTCTGTCTATGGTCTCGGGTGAGTGCATGGTCTGGGCTAGTGTATGATTATGTCATGGCCTGTATGCAGGTCTCTGTCGTGTCTGGTCACTGTGTCTGCATGGTCTGTAGGTCTCATGTGTTTCATGGTCCGCATGGTCTCTGTGTCTGCATGGTCTGTAGGTCCATGTGTGTTCATGGTCCCCATGGCTCTCTGTGACTGCATGGTCTGTATGGTCTCATGTGTGTTCATGCTCCCCATGGCTCTCTGTGACTGCATGGTCTGTATGGTCTCATTGTGTGTTCATGCTCCCCATGGCTCTCTGTGACTGCATGGTCTGTATGGTCCATGTGTGTTCATGCTCCCCATGGCTCTCTGTGACTGCATGGTCTGTATGGTCCATGTGTGTTCATGGTCCCCATGGCTCTCTGTGATGCATGGTCTGTATGGTCTCATGTGTGTTCATGTCCCCATGGCTCTCTGTGACTGCATGGTCTGTATGGTCCATTGTGTTCATGCTCCCCATGGCTCTCTGTGACTGCATGGTCTGTATGGTCTCATTGTGTGTTCATGCTCCCCATGGCTCTCTGTGACTGCATGGTCTGTATGGTCTCATGTGTGTTCATGCTCCCCATGGCTCTCTGTGACTGCATGGTCTGTATGGTCTCATGTGTGTTCATGGTCCCCATGACTCTCTGTGACTGCATGGTCTGTATGGTCCATGTGTGTTCATGGTCCCCATGACTCTCTGTGACTGCATGGTCTGTATGGTCCATGTGTGTTCATGCTCCCCATGGTCGCCTCGCTCCGCAGCTTCTGTCACACCACCTCTTTGCCCCCGGCTTCAGACAAAATAATTCACCTACCCTCGGGCTCACTGCAATGTTGTGTTACTCCTCTCTCTCTCTCTCTCTCTCTCTCTCTCTCTCTCTCTCTCTCTCTCTCTCTCTCTCTCTCTCTCTCTCTCTCTCTCTCTCTCTCTCTCTCTCTCTCTCTCTCTCTCTCTCTCACACACACACACTTGCTGCCTCCCCCTCTCTCTCCCTGGCTTATCTTCGGGCTCACTGCAATGTAGTGTTGCTCCCTACCCTCTCTCTCTCTCTGTTCAGTAGTTTAGCAAGTTATATCTGTTCAACTGTACATTGACAAATTTTATTGTCCCTAATATGCTTTTTAGCACCTGAGGACATTAAACAAAATGTGTGGTATGACACATTTTGTGCATTCCGTAGAGAGTGTCTGTGACCGCGATTTTGATTACCTTGCCACTTGGGCAGCCACATGCAAAAAATGGCCAATGATTAATCTTTAAACGATAAGCCCACACAGGAAATACACTAGACACGCTCACGAAAACCTCAGCAGAAGAGGCGTGCATGCTATTTACTGTTGTAAGTAGGCCAAGCAGCTTAAACACACTTGTCTGAAGTCCGTTCCGAAGCATGAATGGAAAAGATCAAGTCACTCTCAGTCAGTCTCAGTTTTCCGAAGAGAAGTAACTGCTCTGTCTTCTCGAATTTTATTCCTGTGTTTCCTCGGTTTTTGTTTCCCCTAGGGGCACGCAACTTTTCAGTACCCATCGGACACCTTTTTCCTATCTTTGGGGCGGAGCTTAAACGATACCTTTCTCGTAACTCCTATATACCTACACAGAGGAGCACCTTTACTATGCCGTGTGGGTGTGGCCAAAAATTAATAAGGTGTTGCGGAGGTGTCACTCCAGAACACCTCCTGTGCAACCGAAAAAAAGGAATACCTAGTTCTGCTCTGGGTGGTCCATGTGTGTTCATGCCCCCAATGGCTCTCTGTGACTGCATGGTCTGTATGGTGTCATTGTGTTCATGCTCCCCATGGCTCTCTGTGACTGCTTGGTCGGTATGGTCCATGTGTGTTCATGGTCCCGATGGCTCTCTGTGACTGCATGATCTGGCTGTATCTGCATGGTCTCGGTGTATCTGAATGATCTGTTGTGTCTACATGGTCTTGAAGTATCTGTGTGTTCTGGCTGTGTGTGCATGGTATCATTGTGTCTGCATGGTCTCGGTGTATCTGTATCTGAATGGACTGGCTGTGTCTGCATGGTCTGGCTATATCTGAATGATCTGCTGTGTCTGCATGGTCTGGCTGTATCTGAATGATCTGCTGTGTCTGCATGGTCTGATTGTGCCTGCATGGCCTGGCTGTGTCTGCATGACCTAACTGTATCTGCATGACCTGTGTTTGCATGACCTAACTGTGTCCGAATGGTTTAACTGGGTCATAGCTGTGTCTGAATGGTCTAACTGGGTCATAACTGGGTCTGAATGGTCTAACTGGGTCATAACTGTGTCTGCGTGGTCTGGCTGTGTCTGAATTGTGTAACTGGGTCATAACTGTGTCTGAATGGTCTAACTGGGTCATAACTGTGTCTGCGTGGTCTGGCTGTGTCTGAATTGTGTAACTGGGTCACAACTGTGTCTGAATGATCTAACTGGGTCATAACTGTGTCTGCGTGGTCTGGCTGTGTCTGCAATGTCCCGTTGACTCTGCGGTCCACGTAGGCGGATGCTCCAGTGTTTATTGAGCAGTCCATGGGTCATAACTGTATCTGCATGGTCTAACTCGGTCATAGCTGGGACTGAATGGTCTAACTGGGTCATAACTGGGTCTGAATGGTCTGGCTATGTCTGCGTGGTCTGGCTGTGTTTGCGTGGTCTGGCTGTGTCTGCAAAGTCTCGCTGACTCTGCGGTCCACGTAGGCGGATGTCCCAGAGTTGATCGAGCAGTCCACGCCAGGTGGTGCCATCTTGTGCGGCTTCCCTCCACGACGTCGATTTATTATAAAGTGCGCATGCGTGCAGCGCGTACCGGGTATGAGCCATCAGTGAAATCAGGGCTGAGATTGGAACATCCCCCCTTTTTTTATTACTTCCTGATTTATTAACAAATCAGAGAGAGAGAGAGAGAGAGAGAGAGAGAGAGAGAGAGAGAGAGAGAGAGAGAGAGAGAACAACGACAACAAAAATAAAACAAAAGTCCAGCTGTTTTGAATACTGTGCGTTAGGTCGTCTGATTTGTTCACTTTAAATAGATCCAGTTGATTTTATTTTTCGACGTGTGTCGAAATTAACTGACAAAGAGGGAGTGTGTTGTGATTTTTGTTCAGGTCAGAATAATTTTGCTCACACACGCACACACACACACACACACACACACACACACACACACACACACACACACACACACACACACAACAAACAAACACACGCGCGCGCACGCACTCACGCACACACGCACGCACCACGTGATTTTTGTTCAGGTCAGAATAACTTTGCTCACACACACACACACACGTACCCCCCCCCCCCACACACACACAACACCACAAACACAACACACCACACACACACACACAACACACACACACACACACACACACACACACACACACACACACACACACACGCACGCACACACGCACGCACCACCACCACCACCATCTCCTCCATACGAAAATAAAGGGAGAAAATATCTGGAGTAAACCTTTTGTGAACATTATTTTATTCATAATGTATTTACCAGCATTTCAACTGTATATTTTTTTTGTTACGTGGGATCGTCGGTGTAGTCGGCACGGACGTTTCTGAAGCTGATGTCATTCGACGCTCGAGGAAGACGTCACTTGTTGCTGGTGTTGGTGTTGGTGTTGTTGTTGGTGGTGATATCTTAAGAAGTCCACTGAATTTTATTTTCATGTTACAAAATGATCAGCTTATTTACCTGTTATTACGGACTAATCTGATGTCATTTATCTGAGCTAGCATTTAACAAAATGTCTGAAGTACATCAGAACTCTTTGACACATGTATTGAAATATGTTAGTACATCCAAAATATTAAACACAAAACCTAAGTACATATGAGAAGTGTTTCATATAATTAATTAAATGTCATAAATACAGCAGAACTGTTCAATGAATGCAGTCAAATGACTTTAGTGCATCTGAACTATATCAGAACCGATGGAAATAGAAACGTAAACATCTGAAACAAGGATGATGCTAGCGATGGAAATAGGTGAATGTTTTAAGTATATTAGAACTGTTGGACATAGTGTAGTGAAGGTTGTTAAGAAAGGTGCATGTTTAAAGTACATTAGAGCTGTTGGACATAGCGTATATAGTGAAGGATGTTAAGAAAGGTGAATGTTTAAAGTACATTAGAGCTGTTGGACATGGTGTAGTGAAAGATTTTAAGAAAGATGAATGTTTAAAGTACATTATACCTGTTGGACATAATGTATAGTGAAGGATGTTAAGAAAGGTGAATGCTTAAAGTACATTAGAGCTGTTGGACAAAGTGTGTAGTGAAGGATGTCACGATTAGCTAACTCCACAACCGACAGACGCACCAGACAGTGTTCATTTTTCAACGCGTCACCGCTACAGTTGGATTAGCTTATTATCAAAAGAGTACCAGGGCCAGATTTAACCACAAAACAACACAGACACACGGACAGACAGACAGACACATACATACATAAATACACACACACATACACACTCACATACACACAGACACAGACGCATACACACATACAGACACGTGCACACTCGTACACACCTCTAAACACACGCACGCACATACACATATACATACACACACACACACACACACACACACACACACACACACACACACACACACACACACACACACACACACACACACACACACACACACACACACACAGACAGACAACGACTATCGACGCACATCACACACACACACACACACACACACACACACACACACACACAACACACAACACAACGCAATCAACACACACACAATCGCACGCACACACACACACACACACACACACACACAACACACACACACACACACACACACACACACACACACACACACACACACACACACACACACGGAAAAAAACACTCCCACTGATAGATAACAAACGCCTCTGTCGGCATACAACATTTACGAAGTCTAGTAGCTCGCATACCAGAAAGAACAAGGACAAAGGGATCTGGATGTGGGCCCGAGCAGAACCGTGTCAACCGCCACAGGCACAGCTTGTACCACTGCCTGTCTGGACAGGTGCCTCTGATACACAGGGCACGGGGCAGCTTCAGGGACAGGTCCCTCTGACACACAGGGCACGGGGCAGCTTCAGGGACAGGTGCCTCTGACACACAGGGCACGGGGCAGCTTCAGGGACAGGTCCCTCTGACACACAGGGCACGGGGCAGCTTCAGGGACAGGTCCCTCTGACACACAGGGCACGGGGCAGCTTCAGGGACAGGTCCCTCTGACACACAGGGCACGGGGCAGCTGAGGAGACTGTGACAGACATGCCACTGTTGACTACCGACGCTGAGGATACTGTGACAGACATGCCACTGTTGACTACTGACGCTGAGGATACTGTGACAGACATGCCACTGTTGACTACTGATGCTGAGAAGACTGTGACAGACATGCCACTGTTGACTACTGACGTTGAGGATACTGTGACAGACATGCCACTGTTGACTACTGATGCTGAGGTTACTGTGACAGACATGCCACTGTTGACTACTGATGCTGAGGATACTGGGACGGACACCATGAAGGAGAGAACGACGACGATGTCAGAGGCTCAGGAAGGTTTCAAAGCAAAGTAAACCGAAACAAACCTGTAATGTTGAAGTTGTCCCAGTGTGGGACTGGAAGCCAATGAAAGTTGTTGTTTTTACCCACTCCTACCTTTGTTCCTCTGTATCTAGCGATATATTAAATTTTCCTATGCGCGCGCGCGTATGTGTGTGTGTGTGTGTGTGTGTGTGCGTGTGTGTGTGTGTGCGTGCGTGCGTGCGTGCGTGCGTGCGTGCGTGCGTGAGTGCGTGCGTGTGTATGTGTCTGCGTGCGTGCGTGTGTTGCTAGTGTTATTTTAAGTCGCTCTGCTCTCGCACACTCTTCTCTTCACTATCATTCTATAGCCAGCCTCCACATAGCAACACGCAGGCATCCTCATCAACTGAGCCATCGCGTAACGACAAGGCAGCGATGCGAGTGGTTTCCCTTCAGCATGCAGTACGCAGTGCTTCAGTTTGGGAGGTTGTGTGAAGCAGCGTGTAGACTGATAGTCAGTACTGCTGACAATCGAGACCCAAACCAAACGGTCCCTGTTCCCCCCTGATCTACTGCTGTGTGAACCACACTATCTCCATGCAGATAGCTCCTTTGTCAACATCTGGCTGGTGAGTGAGACCCACATGTGTCAGCTAGTGCGCCTGTAAAGCGTGCCTGACGACCGTGTCCCCGTCTTTACTGTTGACGTTCGGGGTGGGGGGGGGGGGGGGGGGGGGGGGGGGGGGGAGGAAGGGGGTGGAGGAGCCGGATGAAAACCAACCAACAGGTCAATGATTACTTCAATACTCTGAAACAAGAATGATTGCTAGCGTTCTGAAACAAGATCCAAACACAGAACAGGTTCAAAATAACGCTATTTATTAGGACAAAACACAACATATGAATTTTCGGGGTACTCTCCTTTATCAAGCTACTGTGTCCGGTGCTTGATTGTTCCAAGCTCACCTTAAAAAAGATAAGTGAATTAGCTGTCCATCTCATATTCACCGTTTTTGACCGTTTAGCTGTTAAGCGTCGTTTTGTAAATTGATAAAGGGGATTACACCGAAAATTCGCATGTTGTGTTTTGTGCTAATAAATAGCGTTATTTTGAACCTTTTGTGTGTTTGGATCGTGATTACTTCCTACAAAACGCTGGTCGATGTCCTATCGATTCTCTTCAGGGTCCTCGCTCTGCATAACAATCATCATCCACGACGAACGATTTTAGAAAATGGTGGGCTGCAGTTGAGTGGCATCTGGCACAGGACAACTGAATACATTTGATGCTTGCAGAAATGTCGGTTGATACCGTTAAACCCTTCGTAATGCAGCTTCCATCCGGCATCATTTCCATCTCCAGCGGTTCTGCAACAGGCCTAGTCCAGCCTCTCTTTCAACCGGAAACAGGAGGAGGCCATTTTCTCCTTGTTGACGTCATCAAACTCTTCGTTCTGAGCCACTGTGAACCAGTTCCGCCAATCCCCGACTTGTCCTGGAAAATCATGATCATCATCGTTTTAATCCTCCTCCTCATCAACATCATCATCATCACCGCGTGACAACCACTAACACTATCATCATCATCATCGTCGTCGTCGTCGTCGTCGTTGTCTTAACCACCACCAAATCCCTATCATTATCGTCGTCACCGTCGGTGTCAGCACAACCATCATCGACATCAGTGGTCGTCGTCATCACCACCACCACTGTCATCTCCATTGCCGTCCTGGCCCTCCTCCACGGCAGCAACGGCGGCGGCCAAAGGGAAGAAGGAAGACAGGAGTAGGAACAACTACAAGGACGACGACAGCAGCGACGAGCAGGCCAGGGAAATGACAAGCACCGACACTAAGGTATGTGTCCGCTTGTGTTGGGCTGCTAAGTACTAACAATGATGATAAACCCAGTGGTGTGTGTGTGTGTGTGTGTGTGTGTGTGTGTGTGTGTGTGTGTGTGAGCAACATCGGCACGGGAGAGGAGGATCACACGCCAAGCCTCGCTTTCCGGCACTGTTTCCGGCACACACACCCCATCCCTCCCAGCTATTAGCCTTGCTGAGTGACAAGGGAGCGAAATTCCCCTCCATACTCAAGAAAAATATGAAACAGAATGACTGCTAGCGTTCTAAAACAAGATCCAAACACAAAAAAGTTCAAACGAATGCTCATTTATTTTAACACGGACACACAGTATGCAAATTATAGCCAGCCTCCCCTTTATCAAGCCACAAAGCGACAGTTAAGCAACAGATAAACGGTCATTTTTGACCGTTTATCCAGAGAAACGATCAGGACCATTAGGGACGGGGGAGCCTAGGACGGCCACCTCCACTTTCACACAGCTCCTGAGTTCTCCTCTAAACTCCGAGCTTCGGTTGCCATAACTGGTTATGCCTCACGTCTCCTGCAAATCACTGCCATAATTGTTACGCCACGTCTCCTTCCTCCATCCACTGCCATACTGGTTACGCCACTCGTCTACTTCCTCCATCCACTGCCATAACTGGTTACGCCACCCGTCTCCGAAAAAAGTCAGCTAACTGAGAGTTTTTGTTGGTGCTCAAATGCTAGTAAGTTTGTAGCCACACGGACAACTCAACTGATATATATATATATATATATATATATATATATATATATATATATATATATATATAATATATATATATATATATATATATATCCGCGTTTCTCCTCATACTGAAAATTTTACGCAGTACAAATATAACAAATTACATTCGAATGAATAAAAAATTTATATATGGCTCATACAACTACACACACTTACACACCACACACACACACACACACACACACACACACACACACACACACACACACACACACACACACACACACACACACACACACACACACACACACACACAGAAAAGCAAAACAAGTAAGTAATTTGGAGTTTTACGCTCAGTCAACCGTTACTGTTATCTCAGGGCGTGAAAAAAAAAAAAAAACTAAATAAACAAACAAAAACAAGAACAAACAGAACAACAACAACAACCAAACGACAACAAGAACAAACAAAAACTGAACAAGAACAAAAACAAGCAGCCCCACCCCCACCACCCCTAAAACACACACTAAAAAACACACTAATTTTTTTTTTTTAAAGGGCGTGTTCACAACGCCCATCGAGACGGAGCTAATTGTGTGTTGTTGTTTTTCCGGGGCGGACGTTCCCGATCCTTTTTTATCTTTGTGCTTCGACGTTATGGTGCTTCCATGTTCTCTTAGCATTCCACCTTTTTAGAGAGGACTCTGACAGCATGAGGCTTACTGGGGCGAGTTTGGTAAGGAGACGGGCGGAGATAAGTGCCCCTTCAATGGCGTAACCAATTACGGCAGAGTTTGCAGGAAGGGTGCCGGAAAGCGAGGCTTGGCCTGTGATCCTCCTCTCCCGTGCCGATGTTGCTGACGCAGCCGCTTCGCATCACCTCGCCACGCGCACCTTCCGGCTACCCTCGTCTGGACACAACGGCGTAAATGGAAAATCGATCGAGCGACCGCTATTGCTACATCCTGTTTGATCTCCCCTTGCTTTCGGCCTCAGCGCGCACCAAGGGGGACAATTACAAGATGGTAATTACTGCCCCTCTCGCACTGCCCTATCGGAGATGGAGCCAGTCAGAACTCGGGTCCTTTTTGTACCGGAAGTCAAGGGTGAAAATGCATTATGGATCTGTGGAAAGACAATTCAACAGCGCGTAATGCTCCGGATTGACATTTGAATTTCTTTTTTGATTAAAGTTGTTATATAATTCTCAAGGAGCTGTAGTCTGGCCTGAAATTCCCAAAAGCTGCCTCGCTGAACCTGTTTCATTCTCGTGTATTCCTGGATGTGTGCATTCTTGGATTCTTGTCACAGCTCAAGACTCACCTTTTCTCTGTCTCATACTCCTATAAGTGGCTCTCTACGTGTATATAATAACAATACGGATCTTACAGAGCGCGCGCGCGCGTGTGTGTGTGTGTGTGTGTGTGTGTGTGTGTGTGTGTGTGTGTGTGTGTGTGTGTGTGTGTGTGTGTGTGTGTGTATGTGTGTGCGTGTGTGTGTATAAATAATAATAATAATAATTACAAAGGCTAGGGGGCCAGGCGAAACAGACAAGATGCTAAAAACAACCTTTGCGATAGAAGATTGTCCCCCCTCTGTTTGTCAGCCAGTTGTGCCCCTTGCGCTCGCGCATGCGTCGGCGACTTTTTGCAGGAAATGGAAATCTTGGTTTTTGTCAAGGAACTGGGACAGGCGGTGAATCTCTCTCACCGGATCCTGCGACAGAGGGCGTGTTCTGATCGACAGTTTGTCAGTGCCTCTAATTCTCTCATCTCCACCCTGATCAAGTCAGCCAACGGTAAGGCGCGCGTGCTGAATTAGTGCCTCTGAGACAGGTTTGTATAGGAAAGCAGAGGAATGTTTTTTTAATTTCTGATTACCATCCCAAAAACATTTTAGAATTCCCATTTGTAAAACTAATGGCGGACTTCATATCTTTCATCCCGGCATCTATTCGCCTTTTAACTGATTCAGTTGGTTAAGGCAAGTGACTTCATCTCTCTCTCTCTCTCTCTCTCTCTCTCTCTCTCTCTCTCTCTCTCTCTCTCTCTCTCTCTCTCTCTCTCTCTCTCTCTCTCTCTCTCTGTGATGGATTGTGACAGAATACTGCTAGGGGAAGAGAGAGACAGACAGTGAGGTTTTCGAGTGATTGCCATTGCAACGACTGGTCATTTGAGACCTACTTTATACACCCGTAGAACTCCGCCCAGTCCTTCCGACTGCTTGTGAGTGAAATCCCCCCCCCCCCCCCCCCTTACTGTTCTTTATAAGATAAGCACTGACTGCTTCTGTTTTCTTTTCCAATACTATATATAGTCATATGAATTGATCTGATGTTCTACTGCATTATTTTCTGGTTGTATGCTCATGATGTATTACCGAGTGATGTATGCATGTGTGCATTTGGCGCTGTGAACACGCTTTGTTTGTGCGGAAATTGCCATGTATAAAATTTCACTCACTTCTTCATGCCTGTATGTATATGAATAATGCCTGTACTTTTATATTTACTCATCAGTAGCTTAGCAAGGATTAGTTGTTAGACAGGTTTTTGACTGAACCTAAACTACAATCCTTGTAAAATAATGTTAACGAGTTCAGGTTCTCTCTCTCTCTCTCCTGTGTGTGTGTGTGTGTGTGTGTGTGTGTGTGTGTGTGTGTGTGTGTGTGTGTGTGTGTGTGTGTGTGTGTGTGTGTGTGTTAGTGTTAGTGTGTGTGTGTATGTGCGTGTCCGTGCGTGCGTGCGTGCGTGCGTGCGTGCGTGCGCGTGTGTGTGTGTGTGTGTGTGTGTGTGTGTGTGTGTGTGTGTGTGTGTGTGTGTGTGTGTGTTGTGTGTGTGTGTGTGTGTGTTTGTGTGTGTGTGTGTGTGTGTGTGTGTGTGTGTGTGTGTGTGTGTGTGTGTGTGTGTGTGTGTGTGTGTGTGTACAGTGAAGCCCCAGTACCTGTTTGAGATCCTCATAAGTCATGACGATGAGTGGGAAGTCGGGATGCTGCTCTATGAACGTCTCCCAGTCTCGCATGTATTCAAACACCGACCCGTAGTCCACTGCACACACACACACACACACACACACACACACACACACACACACACACACACACACACACACACACACACACACACACACACCCCCCCCCCCCCCCACACACACACACACACACACGAGGCAAAAAGGTTGAGTTTCACATGACTTGTACTGCAGACAGTACGGTAAAGGTAGGCACACATTTACAATTCCACCCGAGCTAACCTAATGCTGTTGGCCGGACGGTAAATCCCAGGCACTAACTAACTGATCATCACTAACGTGGAGCAGGTATGGTCACCAGCTCACAAAGCGATACAATTAAGCCAGGCTCACCTTTACAGGTCAAGGTAGATGACCTGGCTTCCACTGAAATGGTACTAGGTGGCACAGAGCAGGCTCACAATACATTTACTGTGAGGAAAGGAAGAAGTGGCTGACCTAACTTCCTTTCGTATTCGTACATATACCACACACGTCACGTTCACCCGTACAGGTGAAGAAGGGTATGTGACCCGCCTTCCACAGAATTCGTACAGTGCGATACAAGCAGGTTTCACCTTGACAGGTCAGGTAGTTGACCTGGTTTTCGCTAAATTAATTCGTACAGTGCGACACAAACCAGGCTCGCCTTTAAAAGTGAGGAACAGATCGGGGAGTTAACCAAGTCTCTTTTGTAGTCGTACAGTCAGGCTCGATCACCTTTATCAATGAGGGTCAGGTAGAGGTAGTGGACACAGCTTCCTCTGTATTAGTACAATACCACACGAGTTTAGGCTTTTCCCCCTTACACGTTTGAAAAGGGTCAAGGTTAGAAAGGGAGGGGGACCTGGTTTTCCAAAATTAATTCGTACAGTGCGACACAAACCAGGCTCGCCTTTAAAAGTGAGGAACAGATCGGGGAGTTAGCTAAGTCTGCTATTGTTTTAAACAAATATTTATTCGAGACAAACTAAAGATACAGTGAGTTATTGTGTGCTCACCAACAAGCTTTCAGAACTTATGGGTGATGAGCTCATACAGTTGGGGGAAGAAAAAACTAACTGCTATTGAGTACGTACAGTACCACGGAAGACTCACCTTTACCTGAGATAAGAGTAAAAGGAGCAGGTAGAAGTAGTTGACCCGGCCAGCTGCCACCGAATTCGCACAGCTCGACACGTGAAGCCAGGCTCACCTTTACCAGTCAGGAGCAGGTCCAGGTAGCTGGCCATCTACCGATGAATTCGTACAGAACGACACAAGTCAGGCTCACCTTTACCAGTCAGGAGCAGGTCCAGGTAGTTGGCCATCTACCGATGAATTCGTACAGAACGACACAAGTCAGGCTCACCTGTACAGAATGACACAAGTCAAGCTCACCTGTACCGAACGACACAAACCAGGCTCACCTGTACAGAATGACACAAGCCAGGCTCGCCTATACAGAGCAACACAAGCCAGGCTCACCTGTACAGTACGACACAAGCCAGGCTCACCTGAACAGAATGACAGAAGCCAGGCTCACCTTTTCCAGGGAGGAACATGTCGAGGTAGTTGGCCCACTTTCCCTTGTATTCGTACTCGGGCAGCTTGAGGTGGTGGTGGTAGAAGGAGACGGCTGTCTTTAGCGTTCCGCAGCATGAACACGATTTTGCAGCGCAGGTTCAGCAGCTTGGGGTTCAACTGACGGATCAGTACGTGGGTGTTCAGTACCCTGAAATGTACCCATGAACATAACCATGAACACGATCTTGCAGCTCAGGTTCAGCAGGTTGGGGTTCAAATGCAACGTGGGTGTTCAGTACCCTGAAATGTACCCATGTACATAACCACGAACATGTTCATGCAACGCAGGATAGGGTTAGGGTAGCTTGGGGTTCAAATGATGGATCAGTACGTGAGTGTTCAGTACCCTGAACTGCACCCATGGACATAACCCCGAACATGATCATGCAACGTAGGTTAGGGTTTGGTAGCTTGGGGTTCAAATGACGGATTAGTATGTGGGTGTTCAGTACCCTGAAATGTACCCATGAACATAACCATGAACACGATCGTGCAGCGCATGTTCATCAGCTTGAGGTTCAACTGACGGATCAGCCCACTGGCATTCGGTATCCTGAAATGAACCCACGAACATAACCATGAACGGAAAATTAAATGAACATAGCCAATGAACATGATCCTACAGCGCAGTTCAACAGTTCTAGGTTCAGCCGAAAAATAAACCACGTTGTACACGAAGGTGTTCACTGAACTGAAACGATCCCATGAACATATGAACATGATTTTTGAGTGGATGTTTCGCGGTTCATGTGTCGTGGCAAACTCCTGAAAAACAGCAACAAACAAACAAACAAACAAACAAACAAACAAACAAACAAACAACAACACAAACTGTGAATAAATGACTTACTTGACGAAAGGCAGTCCAGTTTCTTTACTTTGCAGAATGAGGGAATTTTAGTGACCTTACATAATGTCCATCGTCCTTATTTGGGAAAGGTAAGGATATCCAGTGACCTTACCTGGGAGAAGGAAGGATGTCCAGTGATCTTACCTGGGAGAAGGAAGAATGTCCAGTGACCTTACCTGGGAGAAGGAAGGATATCCAGTGACCTTACCTGGGAGAAGGTAGGATATCCAGTGACCTTACCTGGGAGAAGGAAGGATATCCAGTCACCTTACCTGGGAGAAGGAAGGATATCCAGTCACCTTACCTGGGAGAAGGAAGGATATCAAGTCACCTTACCTGGGAGAAGGAAGGATATCAAGTCACCTTACCTGGGAGAAGGTAGGATATCCGGCGTGTTCTGGTCCTGCCATTCCATCATGAGAAGTTCTTTTTCTGTTGGGTCCACTTCCGTTGAGTCGTTCAGTAGCATCCTCGTTATCTCCTATATCCAGTGGCAACCTGAAGCAAGTTATCTCCCATATCCAGTGGCAACCTGAAGCAAGTTATCTCCCATATCCAGTGGCAACCTGAAGCAAGTTATCTCCCAATGTACCCATGAACATAACCATGAACACGATTTTGCAGCTCAGGTTCAGCAGGTTGGGGTTCAAATGCAACGTAGGTGTTCAGTACCCTGAAATGTACCCATGTACATAACCACGAACATGTTCATTCAACGCAGGATAGGGTTAGGGTAGCTTGGGGTTCAAATGATGGATCAGTACGTGAGTGTTCAGTACCCTGAACTGTACCCATGAACATAACCCCGAACATGATCATGCAACGTAGGTTAGGGTTTGGTAGCTTGGGGTTCAAATGACGGATTAGTACGTGGGTGTTCAGTACCCTGAAATGTACCCATGAACATAACCATGAACACGATCGTGCAGCGCATGTTAAATCAGCTTGAGGTTCAACTGACGGATCAGCCCACTGGCGTTCGGTACCCTGAAATGAACCCATGAACATATAACCATGAACGCAAACTTAAATGAACCTAGCCATGAACACGATCCTACAGCGCAGTTCAACAGTTCTGGATTCAGCCGAGAAAATAAACCACGTTGTACACGAGGGTGTTAACTGAACTGAAACGAACCCATGAACATATGAACATGATTTTTGAGTGGATGTTTCGCGGTTCATGTGTCGTGGCAACCTGGGAGAAGGTAGGATATCCAGTGACCCTACCTGGGAGAAGGAAGGATATTCATGCAGTGACCTTACCTGGGAGAAGGAAGAATATCCAGTGACCTTACCTGGGAGAAGGAAGGATATCTAGTGACCTTACCTGGGAGAAGGAAGGATATCCAGTGACCTTACCTGGGAGAAGGTAGGATATCCATGCAGTGTCCTTACCTGGGAGAAGGAAGAATATCCAGTGACCTTACCTGGGAGAAGGAAGGATGTCCAGTCACCTTACCTGGGTGAAGGTAGGATATCCAGTGACCTTACCTGGGAGAAGGTAGGATATCCAGCGTGTTCTGGTCCTGCCATTCCATCATGAGAAGTTCTTTTTCTGTTGGGTCCACTTCCGTTGAGTCGTTCAGTAGCATCCTCGTTATCTCCATATCCAGTGGCAACCTGAAGCAAGTTATCTCCCATATCCAGTGGCAACCTGAAGCAAGTTATCTCCCATATCCAGTGGCAACCTGAAGCAAGTTATCTCCCATATCCAGTGGCAACCTGAAGCAAGTTATCTCCCATATCCAGTGGCAACCTGGACCAAGTTATCTCCAATAGCAACCTGAACCAAGTTATCTTCCATATCCAGTGGCAACCTGAAGCAAGTTATCTCCCATATCCATTAGCAACCTGAAGCAAGTTATCTTCCATATCCAATAGCAACCTGAACCAAGTTATCTCTCATATCCAATAGATCCTGAAGCAAGTTATCTCCCATATCCAATAGCAACCTGGACCAAGTTATCTCCCATATCCGATAGCAACGTGAACCAAGTTATCTCCCATACCCAATAGCAACGTGAACCAAGTTATCTCCCATACCCAATAGCAACGTGTACCAAGATATCTCCCATACCCAATAGCAACGTAAACCAAGTTACCTCCCATACCCAATAGCAGCCTGGACCAAGTTATCTCCCATACCCAATAGTAACGTGAACCAAGTTATCTCCCATACCCAATAGCAACGTGAACCAAGTTATCTCCCATACCCAATAACAACCTGGACCAACTTACCGAGAAGGTGTGTCGTTGTTATGGATCGCTGTAGGTAAGTAACTTGGTGACTTACGCCCAGTCAACCCTTACAGTTATATCGGGGCAACATACATGTTCCTCACATTTTTTAAACATGTTTATGTTACAGAAATACATACGTGGGGCACCCGAGAACATGCGGCATTGGTACATTCAGCATTTCATAAATTCTATGAAATGAATGAACATAATGGAAAACGAAAGGTACGGTAGATACATATCCAAAGACTACATAGGCTTGAGATTATACACATGTATGGATTCTAGGACATTTTTGTTGTTGAGAACTTTAGCCTGCAAAAAAAAAAAAAAAAAGCGCGCACACACACACACACGGACCAGATTTCACGCATTTCCAGTTAAATCCTCGATCTATTTGAAACAACAAAACATACCTGTTTTAGGATATGAGCATATGATGACGTCATCTGAACGGAAGTTGAATTTCATGAGACCTTTGATGACGTCAGCTTGGAGGTCAGGGGGAAAGTAATCTCCATCCAGATCCAAAAGCGAGATTGTTTCCCCTGTTTGGTCTGACAGCTTCACCACTGACATGACGAGCTGACACAAGGAGAAGAAAAAACAACCAACATCATCATCAGTAATTATACAGCAAGACAGAGCCGGGGTGACGGGGAGAGTCAGTTTAAAGCTAGAGGGAGAGAGAGGGGGGAGTGGAGGAGCGAGCGAGAGAGAGAGAGGAGGGGGGAGGGAGGGATCGAGAGAGAGAGAGAGGGGGGAGAGGGAGGGAGCAGAGAGAGAGAGAAAGCGGAGGAGAGAGAGAGAGAGAGCGAGAGAGGAGAGGAGAGAGAGGAGAGGGGAGGGGAAGGGAGGGAGGGAGAAGGGGGGGGAGGAGAGAGAGAGAGGAGAGGGAGGGAGGGAGCGAGAGAGAGAGAGAGAGGGTGGGGGGGGTGGGGGGGGAGGAGGAAATGTTCATCAAGCCACGTAACAGATGACAGACAGCATGCAGTGACTGTAAGCTGTCGGAGGTTGAAACAATTATGTGAGGTTTGTCTTTCCCGCGGATGCTCTGCAGGTATGACTATAACCGCGTCGCTCACCCATAGCTTAAATTTGGATCTACTCAGCCGGTTATTGAGTTGTTCCTTCAATCAGCTCCAGGTGGGAATTAAGTAGCCTACCTGAGCCTTCTCCGCCCACGTTCATGCTGTTATAAACCGCTGATAATCAAACAGCAAGCTGGCACATTAATCGGCTAAAAGAAATTAATTTATTTCATAATTAGTTTCATTTTTGTTTAGGCTTCGTGGCGAATATCTCCCATAAGTAAGCGGGTAATTAGGTTCAACGGTCTGTGCTGTTTAACCGTTTTACTGTCCCTGGACCTATATATCAATTTTTGATTATTTTGTATTATTTCTAAATCTGAACCGGCAGCATGCTTATAAAAATGCTCGTGTCACTCGTCTTTTGGGAAGGGGAGGCGGTGGTGGTGGAAGTGGAGGTGGTGGCAGTGAGATGGTGGTGGAGGTGATGGTGGAGGTGATTAGGAGGAAGTGTTGTTGTTAGTGGTGCTGGTGGAGGTGGAGGTGGTGACAGTGAGATGGTGGAGTAGGAGGTGATGGTAGAGTTGGTTGTGGAGGATGTGTCGTTGTTGGTGGTGGAGGTGGAGATGGTGACAGTGAGATGGTGGAGTAGGCGGTGATGGTGGAGTTAGTTGTGTAGGAAGTGTCGTTGTTGGTGGTGGAGGGAGATGGTGACAGTGAGATGGTGGAGTGGGTGATGGTGGATTTGGTTGTGGTGTAGGAAGTGTCGTTGTTGGTGGTGGAGGTGGAGATGATGACAGTGAGATGGTGGAATAGGCGGTGATGGTGGAGTTGGTTGTGAAGGAAGTGTTGTTGCTGTTGTTGGTGGTGCTGTTGGAAGAAAAGGTGTTGTTGTCGTGGTGGTGGTGATGAAAGAGGAGGGGAAGAAGGTGGTGGTGGTGGTGGAGGAGGAACAGGAGGAAGTGGTAGTGGTGGTGGTGGTGGTTGCGGACATGAACATTTCTTGCTCGCTAAACATCTGCTTGGGACAATTCTCTGACGGAGTCAAAACCCGTAGAACGAAGTGTTTGACAGGAAAAGGGTTAACGCTGATGCGCCTGATTTTTGTGCTTTAAAAGTGTGTGCTTGGGTGTTCCGCCGCATTTAATGATACAGTCCTTGCAACGTATGTTGTGCACAGTTATCTGGCAGTAAGTTTTTCTGTCTTCATCTTTCGATTCAATAATTATTTGAAACTTAAACAGACATATTTGTGTGCGACCATCTGAGACATAGCATATAGTGAACGTTACTAATGAGTAACTCAACTCACGTTCATGTCATCTCTGATACTGCAACATTTATTGACCCGATTGCGGCAGGACATGCAGTGAAATTGGCCCTCTAAAAAGCGTTGTTTGAATTTAATATTGTGTGATTTGTTATATTTGGACTCAAAAACATCTATTGTTGCCATCTTTGGCAATTTTGTGCCCAGAACGTTGCATACTATACCGAATTCGTCAATAAACATGGTTCATTGAGACGTGGTTGCTATTCTTCTGCATATAAAACTTTTCTTGCTCGTTCTGTCTGCAGTTTTTGTTTCTTCACATTTGGTTATACTCGAAACCTTATGCACTTGAAGCACTGGGCAGGAAAACTATCATTGGCGGGAGCTGCCACAAGTATCAGTTTTGTCATGACAAACATATTTTTGTCGCGACAAAAATATTTGATCTGAAACTTTGGTCTGAGTAAAGACAGACCCGTTTACGCAGGGCACACCTTTTGGGGGGCATGAATCTTTATTATTACGTTAAATATGCATAACGTTTGTTGTGCATTCAACGTCCAGAATTACGCAGTTTATGATTATTTAATCCATAATGGTTTGAAAACGTTTATACAACTAATTTATTGCTGCAAGTCTGGCGTACCCAAATATTTACGTAAATAGATTCCATGTAAAAAAGATCCGAACACATAAAATGTTAAAAATAACGCCATTTATTAGGACAAAACACAATATGCGAGTTTTCGGGGTAATCCTCTTTATTAAGCTTCAAAACTATCATTCAGATTCAGATTCAGATTCTTTGTTCACCAAGTTTTACAACAAGGAAAGTGTTTCGAAAGCGGTAAGCATACAAACATAAGCAAACAACAACACTGACATCATCAACTAGCAACCCATTTGCACAAACAAAACAACACCCAAATGCACATACACACACCTGCGCGCACACGCACATACACACACCTGCACGAGCGCGCAGCACACACACACACACACACACACACACACACACACACACACACACACACACACACACACACACACATTTATAAGTAACAATTAACATTCCATTTCATAATATAAAATCCTACTTTTAAGACAGAGCCGAGTAAGAGTTCAATAACAGCAAGAAACGCACGCTCGCGCACACACACACACACACACACACACACACACACACACACACACACACACACACACACACACACACACACACACACACACACTCACTCATGCACCTGCACGCATGCCCCACCCCTGCCCCCTCCGCACATACACACTTGTAGATAATGCATTTTGTTAAACTCGAAACCTTAAGCACTTGAAGCACTGGGCAGGAAAACTATGATTGGCGGGAGCTGCCACAAGTATCATTTCTGTCGAGACAAACATGTATTTGTCACGACAAACACGTCTTTTGTCGCGACAAAAGTATGCTTGTCGCGACAAACGTTTTGTCGTGACAAACTTATTTTTTGTCGCGACATTATTTGGTCTGAAATCCGACGGCTTTGGTCTGAGTAAAGACAGACCCTTGACGCAGGGCAGACCTTTTGGGGGCATGAATCTTTATTATTACGTTAAATATGCATAACGTTTGTTGTGCATTCAACGTCCAGAATTATGCAGTTTATGATTATTTAACCCATAATGGTTTGAAAACTAATTTATTGCTGCAAGTCTGGCGTACCCAAATTTTAACGTAAATAGATTCCATGTAAAAAAGATCCGAACACATAAAATGTTAATTTTTTTTATTTTGTTAATTGTTTTATGAGTGAACGAGCGGAGACTGGTGTGCGCATGTCATTGTATGTGTGTGTGTGTGTGTGTGTGTGTGTGTGTGTGTGTGTGTGTGTGTGTGTGTGTTGTTTGTTTGTGTGTGTGTGTGTGTGTGTGTGTGTGTTCGATAGGCAATAATGATAATTAAAGCTATAATAATTAAGTTTTTGTTTGTTGAAATGTATGTTAATGTGGTTTTTGTGCTAAGACGTTTGTACAGCGCAGTGAGTTTAACTCTGGTTAAAGAATAGCGCTTGATAAGAAATTATATTATTATTATAAAAAGAACGCTATTTATTAGCACCAAATACAATATGCGATTTTTCGGGGGTAATCGTCTTTATTAAGCTTCAAAGCTATCATTGGCGGGAACTGCCACAAGTACCATTTTTGTCCCGACAAAAGCTTTGTCGTGACAAACGCGTGTTTGACGCGACAAAAATGATACTTATGGCAGTTCCCGCCAGTGACACAAAACGACACTTAAACAACAGTTAAACTGTGAAAACTATCATTGGCGGGAGCTGCCACAAGTATAATTTACTTTTGTAGCGACAAACACGTGTTTGTCGCGACAAGACGTGTTTGTCGCAACAAACACATGTTTGTCGCTACAAAAGCTTTGTCGCGACAAAAATTATACTTGTGGCAGCTCCCGTCAATGATAGAAAACCGTGACGTTTATCTGCATTAGGTGGAGCAATGTATAGCTGTTTTCTTCTTTCTCCATGTAACAAATACGTACACAATTAGAATCAAATTTTCAGCAAATGAGAAGTTATGGGCTTTTGAAATAATTAGTTTTGCGGTCATCTTGGATCATATCCAAGATAACCGGTTGAGTAAATAATGCTGTATGATATTGTTTTGTATATTTAACCCGATGCCTTTCACATGACACAACGAAAATACGAAGACAACAACGAGAACAAGACACATAATAATAATAATAACAACAACAACAACAACAATAATAATAATTAAAAAAAGATTAAATCACAATTTTGGTCAAACAGACACCGCTCTGCCTGGCTCTTCTGTCAATGAGTAACCGGTTGTGTGTTCATCTCAATGAAATTCCACAATTGTATTCACAATGCATTTGGTGATTAAGATTGGAATTACTAGGCTGAACCATTTTAGTGTCAACTGACTACATGTAATTACTGTGGTCCTC
>JABMCL010002717.1:0-13575 GCA_018857735.1 Alviniconcha marisindica | reverse complement strand
GGGTGTGCTTCTGCTGGGGTCAGTTATGAAGGGGATAAGTTGGACGATTGTGGTACAGTTTGCTGCAGTGTACTGAAGACGAAGAGTGAATAAAGAAGTGATAAGATTAAGAACGCCACTGTGGGGGGGCGGGGACTCATTAATTTTATCTTCAAGGTTAATGCGGTGTGTCTCCAACAATTTTCGCTGAGGTGGTTCTGCTAAGTCAGTTTGTGATTCAGCGGATACCCACAGAGGATGAGGTCTCCTAAAGGTGAGGACTCCAGCAAGGATTGTGCAGCTACTACAGTACTATTACTATAGGGTCGTTGCCTCCAGCACACATGCCATCTATCATCTAGACTGTTGCCCTTAATCACATTGTTTTGAAGCCTGTAAACACATTGTTTTGAAGCTGTGAAAGACTGCAAGTCCTACTGTCATGATGTGTTAGGATAGAAAATTTAGGAGGCGGAGTCTATAGCTAGGTTAATTTTATGCGGTCCTAATCTCATGTCTGAAAGTATCAGTGTGCCAGTCCTGCCAATTTTTGTAATCATCTTGTGTATAATGCAGTCAGTGGATCCTAGGTGAAGTCACTCCCCCCTTTGCCCTTCTAGCGGGTGTTTCCCAAAGGGTTTAACATCGCCAAGAGGGGGGGGGGGGGGGGGGGGGGGGGGGGAGGCCTCCCCGGCAGGGTCAGGGGTCTGGACTGGTTTTTTTACTGTTTTAAGTTTTCCCCAAAAGCCTGGTAGATAAAAGGCCCCTTTGGGTTGAGAAAAGCCCCAAGCAGCAAACTGGGGTTGGCTTCAGTTTGAAAGGGACTTGAGCGGGGGGGGGAAGTGGGAGGAGAGAAGGGAAAATTTTCCCCATGTGGTTGGGTTTTTTTTGGTTTTAGCTTGTTCTGTGCTTTCTTTGGCCAGCTCTTGAAAAAATTAGGGCCCCCCCCCCCCCCCCCCCCCTTTAAAAAAATAAAAAAAAATGATATTTTAAAAGTTTTCCATCTTCTCCAAAAATTGTGGGCCCCCCCCCCCCCCAAGAAAAAAAAAAGAAAAAAAAGGAAGAAGAAGAAGCAAAAACAAACCCCCTCCCAGCTGCCTATCAGAGGTGAGATCACCAGGACTCTTGCTGCTGTTTCGGGAGTAAAGTGGATTTTTCCTCCCTTTCTGCTTCTACTCCTAAGCAGTGCCACTGATAGGCTAATTCTTCTGCTGTTCTTGTTTGGCGCAGTGTTGTTCATAACTAGCAAAACCTCCCAAAACAGGTGCAAGGACAACTGGCAGGAATGATCTTAAAAGTTCTTTGGTATGACTTGTCCGAAGTGATTTACTGTCTTTAATGTATTATTTTGTATTTCACCACTAATTTTCTTTTTATAGTTTTGGTGTTTGATCCATATTCACATAATTTCTGTTGCCATAAACTCTTCAACTGACCAGTACATTGTATGCGTAAATATATATACCCATCTGTTTCTTGGTCAACATGCTTGATCCTTTGTATTCCAGTTTTCATATAATATGCCATATATGTGATACAACCCTGTTTTTATAATGCTGTGGTGTAATTGTACATATATATATATATAGAGAGAGAGATATATTTTACACATTACATTTCTGCTTATGTGGCCTCATTCTCTGTGTCCTACTGATGCAGATGGGCATAATTCTCCATCATTATTCAAGTGTTGTTGCTTTAACCTATGTACAGTCGTATCCTGTTCCGACCAATCACTGTTCATGTTGTTGTTCTTTTGCGCATGCGATCGCTAGCTGCTCACCTGGCCTATAAGCGTCGTCGCTCAGGTAACCACACAGGGGGACTGTGTGCCCATGTGGCGTAACTGTGGTTTGGATCCCATTGTGGTGTAACGGTGCAGTTTCTGCCTGGTGCAACAGTGGTGGTGTGGTCACCCTCCCCTTGTTATGCTTGCCGTTGTCCATCCCACATGTTTGGTGTTGTGGTTTTCTTCTTTGTTATATGTGCCTGTTTGGTTTCAAAATTTGAGTGGAACCCCCCTTGAGTGAGAGAAGTGAGAGAAGCAAAAG
Organism: Alviniconcha marisindica; assembly: GCA_018857735.1. Classification (NCBI taxonomy): domain Eukaryota; kingdom Metazoa; phylum Mollusca; class Gastropoda; family Provannidae; genus Alviniconcha; species Alviniconcha marisindica. The sequence goes on along the minus strand of JABMCL010002717.1, from coordinate 11,545 downwards.
GGGTGTTTCTGAAAAACCAACTCCAAAATGGGTTTCCACAAAAAAAGAATGGAATGAGGAAAAAAAAAAAGAAAAAAAAATATCCCAGGCCTTTCACGGTAAAATTTTCACCAGGCCCTTCCTGGGGGAAAGAAAATTAAATTTTTTCCTTTGCCCTTCAACATCCTTGTTTCTAACTTCTCTCCTGGGGTTTCCAAAATTTTTAAACCAAACACCAAAACAAAAAAGGGAAAACCAAACCAAAATTGGGTGGAAACGCGAAAAAAGGGGGGGTAAAAATTTTTTCACCACAAAACCCCCTTTTAAAAAGGGGTTTTAAACCAATTCCCCACTTTTCCCGTCCCCTTTTTAAACCTGACCAGCCCTTTAGGATAACCCCCACTTTTCCTTGGCAAAAGACCACTGACAGTTTTCAAAGATCCATTAAAATGGTTAAACAACCCTTTTAATAATGTGGGAATTTCCCATTTAATATAGGAAAGAAATTTTCCACATAAAAAATTTGTAATGGGGAAATATTCTCTTCTCTATATAATGGGAAATTCCCAAACCTTTAAAAAAAAAGGGTTGTTTCCCCTAAAAGGTATTTTAAACAATCAGTTAAAGTTGTTGCCCAGATGGGATTTATTTACCCCTAAAGTCTGGTCGGGTTTAACCCCAAAGGGGACGGGAAATTGTAATGTTTTTTGACCCATTTAAGGATTTTGGGGTCAAAATGGGGTTGTACAAAAAATTCCTTTCCACCCAAGTTGGGGGTTTTTATTTGCCTGTTTTTTAAAATTTTTGGGTTTGCTAGATGAAGAAATGGCAAACAAGACCCGAAAAAAGGCCATATCGGGCATGCTAAGTAAGCAAAGGGGGAAAAACCCCTTTTACTCGAACAGCACGGAGTCGTGTGACTCCTCTGATAGCCTCGTGTTTTTTTTTGTTCTTCTCTTCTTTTTTTCTTTTTTTCTTGGGGGGGTTTTTGCAACGTTTTGTTTAAGGGGGGGGAACAGGGTTTTAAACTGGGTTTTTTTTTTTAAAGAAAGGGGGGGTTTTGTGGGGGATATTTTTTAAAGGAAATGAAACGGCCTTTAAGAAAGCACGAACTGAATGAACCAAAAATCCCAACCAAGCTTTCCTTCCCCCCCACCCCCCCCCCAACCAACAAACAACCACTCAGTTTGTGTTTGGGGGGGCTTTTTCCCCCCTTTGGATTTTCTTGGGGCTTAAAATACCCCTTTCCAATTTGCCCCTTCTTTTTTGGCAAAGGCCTTCACAGCACACCCCCCCCTTTTGGGAAATGTTTTTGGGGGGCCTGTGAATAAGGGTAATGATTCCCTTGGTTTTTCGGGTTGTTTAAAATGATTAAAATTGGGGATGGAAACCTTCTTTAAACCCGGGTTTAGGCGCTAAAAACCTAGCTTTGCTGGTTCCTTTTTCTTTAAAAAACATGAATGGACTTGATTTTTCCCGCTTCCCAATTTTCACTCAAAAAATTGTGTTAGGGCAACAGCTAGAGAAGAGGCATGTGCGGAGGCAACGACCAAGAAAGACGAGAGTTTTCCAATGCGGAGTTCATTTGGGAGATTTCTTTTCCGCAACACAACGCCCAGCGAAATTCCAAAATTTTTGGAGAACACCCAAAACCCTTTGGATAAATTAATGGCCCGCCCCCCAGGGGTTTTTAATCTTATATTTTATTCCCCCTTTTTTCCAGTAATTGGCTGTCACTCGTAAACCTTACCCTTCATAATGCCCCAGCGAAGACCCTATTTCGAAAACCCTTTTTGGGGGGGGGGAAAAAAAAAAAAAGGGAAAGAAAAAAAGGGAAAGGGAAAGGGAATAGGGGGTTGGGGGGGAGGGGTGGGGGATATGGTAGTGGGGGGGTGTGGTTTGGTTGGTGTGGGTTGGGGTTTGGGGGGGGTTGTTTTTTGGGGTTTTTAAAAAGGGGAAAAAGGAAAAAGGAGATGGTTGGTTTTAAGAAAAAACGGAAAAGAGGAAAGAAGAGGAGGAAAAAGAAGGGGGGGAAAAGGGGGGGGTTTTTGGGAAAAAAGGGGGAAAAAGGGGAGAAAAGAAAAAAGAAAAGAAAAAAAAAAGGGGGGGGGAGGGGGGGTTTGGGGGAAAAAAAAAAGGGGGGAAGGGGAAGCAAAAAAGGGAAAAAGGAAGGGGGGGTTTGGGGGGGGGGGGTTTGTTTGTTTTTTTTGGGGGCGGGGTTTAAAAGAAAAAGGGGGAAAAAATGCTTTCAGCCAAACACAGCAGACCAGCTGATAGAGGTTCAAGAGTGAGAGACACCTCAGAAAGCTCTCCTAGGACTAATGCTGGAATGGAAACTCTCTCTCAGGATGAACTAGAAATCTAGTAGTATTAGTCACAAACATAGCATGTATGTTGTTGTTTGCTGTGCACCTGCATTGACCGTGCCAGAAACCTCTGTGTGTGTACCAAAGCAAGACTTCATGGAGATGAGCAGGCTTATGTTGTGCCCTGTGTGTGTGTGTGGTGTGTGTGAGAGAGATGCAGAGAGAGAGAGGAGAGATAGAGAGAGAGAGAGAGAAGAGGAGAGAGAGAGTGAGTGAAATAGTGAGTGAGTGAGTGAGGAGTGGGTGAGAGTATTGGCGGTGAATGTGAGTGTGTGTGTGTGTGTGTGTGTGTGTGGTGTGTTGTGTGTGTGGTGTGTGTGTTTGTGTGTGTGTGTGTGGTTTGTGCTTGCATGCGTGGTAGAGGGGGGAGAGAGAGCAGAGAGAGAGAGAGAGTGTTGTGTGTGTGTGTCACACAGAGAGAGAGAGAGACGAGAGAGAGAGAGAGAAAGAGAGAGAGAGAGATGGAGAGAGAGAGAGAGAGTTTGGGGGAGAGAGAGTGTAGGTGTGTGTGTGTGTACACAGAGGAAAAGAACTATTGAGAGAAGAGAGAGAGAGAGAGAGAGAGAGAGAGAGAGAGACGAGAGAGAGAGAGAAGAGTGTGATCTTCTAGTCAGGTTGGGTAGGGGGGCGGAGCCAGAAAGACGAGAGAGAGGAGAGAGATGAGAGAGAGACGAGAAGAGGAGAGAGAGAGAGGAGATGTGTGGTTTGTGTGTGTGTGTGTTGTGTGTGTGTGTGTAGTGTGTGTGTGTGGTGTGGTGTGTGTTGTGTCTGTGTGTCATTGGGTGTTATGATCTCTCTTGGATATCCACCTTACTTGCATGGTCCTCATAGGCTGACCTTCATGTCTCTCACAACTCCTGTGTCACCCCCCTCCATCCCTCATCACTTCTGTGCCTGTGGGAGGCTGGTTTGCTTGTGCAGCCAGACTCAGGTCTTGTCTGGTCACCTTAGGGGCCACTGGTGCATAGCTCTTCTCCTTCTTCTTGGCCTGCAGGTGATGGTTTTAGGGGCTTTGTTGACTCACATAAAAAGTGAAGGGGGTTATAGACAGCTATGGTAAAAGCGGTTGTGCATGGTACAGTTTACAGTTTTTGACTAAGTTTAACCCTTTCCCTTTGGAAGGGGCTTTGTTGAATCAGTAAAAAAAGAAGAAGAAAAAAAGTGAAGTTAAAAATAAATAAATATATATATAGACAGCTGTGGTAAAATTAGTTGTGCATGGTATAATTTACAGATAGATTTATCATTGTTACCGATAGTGTCCCGCCAATCGATCAGGGTTGCCACAGGACGAGAAAAAAAGAAGAAAAGAAGAAGAAGAAGAAGAGATAACAACGATAGAAGACAGAAGAGCAACGAAAGAGTTTACAGATAGATTTATCTTTGTTTTGATTACGGTTAACCCTTTCCCTGCAAAAGACTTTGTACTGCTTGTGCAAGCTGTTCCTCCTGAGATGTATTTTGAAGAGAGATTTAGTGCTCATGTTAAAAAAGTATGCTTCCTGTGAAAAAAAGCATGAAAAGTCCAAATTCAAACAGTTGTTGCTAGCTGTCCTACAGCTTACGAGCACATGTATGCGAAGTCCCTTTGCAGCCTGGGTCTTGATGCTTTAATTCTGTTGTTCTGAGGGCAAGGAGTGGGTGAGTGGTCGGTTCATGGCCTGAATCCCCCACCCCTGTCCTGCTCTGTTTTATTTGGCCTGTGCCATGACTATGATATGGGCATCAAACAGAATTGCTGTCACTCTGATTTTGAATGACCAGCACCTAAAGGTGGGCATGTGAGACAGGTGGTCTTGGTCATGCCAGACATGTGGTCTTTCATCTCCCTGGTTTCAGTCTCTTGTTCATAAACAACGGCTATGCTTCACAAGCAACCAGTTTCTATCACAGCAAAGATTTCCCCCTCATTCCTGACAAAGGGAAAAAGGTGGATGTGCTCTGGTTACGGATTAATGGTTGCTCATTGCAGCTTTCGCTCTCTGGAACTGCTGCAGGGTACCAATACTCGAGTAAAGAGATGACAGTTCTGTTGTACTTCTTGTTACTTGTAGTCAGTTGAGACCATTTCCCCGCTGGGCTGTGTATCATCCTGCCTTGTCATAAACTAATCTACATGGCATCAACAGCAAATCTTGTTCTTAAAGAACTGCCTTGAAAGAATTGTGCCTTGAATAGGTTTGCCACAGATTATTTTGACATGACATTAAGCTCGTCTCTGAGGACCCATCTTGGGTGTGAGTGCGACTGCAGGCATTCTTCATTACCTTTGTGGTAGACACGTGACGATAAGTGGTGTCCCTAGTATAACCTGCCATGGCTCACTGCTGCAGCCCAACAGTCATAATAATGTGATGGGCCTGTGTCTGCGTCCAGAGCGATGGTGTTCACTACTCCGGTGTTAAATCCAGCTCCTACAGTGGTGATGACCCGTTGTGCCTGTGTATACAGAGTGGCGGTGCACTGCAGCGCTGCTCCTGTGTTAAATCCAGCTCCTGCAGTGGTAATGACCCGTTGTGCCTGTGTATACAGAGTGGTGGTGCATTGCTCCTGTGTTAAATCCAGCTTCTGCAATGGTAATGACCTGTTGTGCCTGTGTCTGTTACAGCCAGCACGGCAGCAGCTGCAGGGGCAGTGGATGAGGAACTCTTCATCAAGTCCTTTGAGGATGTTCCCAAGGTCAAGGTCAGTCTGCACTTGGTTCACCGTGTTTTTTCTGGCATCAGGCTTTGTGTGTGTCCACATCACTTTGCATTGTTATAAGTTATATGACAGTGGACAGAGTTTTGTTTGACAAAATGCTGATCAGTCGCAAGTGGTGTGCTTTTTGCAAACTGGGAGATTTTGCAGTAGCTACACATAATCTGATGTGAATTTTGTTATTGTCATATTTGGCTTTTGGATGTGCTTGTAAATCACACCTCTTCAAGCTATCCTATTGACTAGTTGTGTGGTTGTGTGTGTGTGTGTGTGTGGTGTGGTTGTGTGTGAGCTGCGTGCGTGCGTGCGTGCGTGCGTGAGTAGGTGTGCGCCGCGCGCGTACATACGCAAGCGTGCGTGTGTGCATATAGGTTGTTTTGGACTGGGGTTTAGTGCTTTTGCTTTGTAATGGGCTTGTGCTCCAGTTTGGAGAAATAACACAAAAGAATACATTATTAGTATGAGTATTATTACTATTGAATTACGTGTCCGGCTGATAATGGAGAGGGTTTATTGTAATTAGTTCCATTTGAGTTTGATGATGGGATGCAGCCTGTGGCTTGGTCTCCATCTCCCAATCCATGCATACCTATTGCAAAACTTGCTTACAGCTGAAAGCAATGCGCTGACTTTTTTACAGGTGTTCTCGACCCGGGACATATCTGATCAGATATCCAAGGTCAACGCTGTCATGTCGGACCCCAATCAAGACTGGGAGAAACGCATCGACAATGTGAGGCTTTTTGTTTTTGTTTCTTTGTTTGTGTTGCTGTTGTTTTGAATTGCCTTCTTCACATCTCCTTTCTCCTCATTCATCTCTCTCTCTCTCTCCCTCCCTCCTCACTTTTGTTTTGGTTTTTAATTCACTTTTGTCGTACGGTTTGGTTGTGTTGTAATTGTATTAAAGACATGTTGCCCAACAGGCATTCATGCCTAAAACCTTTATGCTTGTGTAATAAAAGTTCAGTCAGTCACTCTCCTCTCTTTTTTTTCTTCTCCTTTTTTTCTTCTTCCTGCATTGCGTTACTTACTCATTCTGTCTCCTTCAAAGATTCTCTTTTCCTTCTTCCTCCTCCTCCATCTTCTTTTGCGGATGGGACTTCAAAACAATAGCAAAACAAACTGGAAGAAATATAGAAACAAACAAAAAACACAACCAGAAACAGACAAGGAAAAGGGAAAAGGAGGGAATTTGGTTTACTGGAGATTGCAACAACAAAAACCATGGGTGTGATGGTGTGAATTTGCCAGCTGGCTCTGGCCACTCCTGCTCTGTGGTCCCAGCAAGAACAGCAGTGGTATGATGGTGATCTGCTTTTGTGTTTCAGTTTAAGCTGTTACGAGCCTTGATCATGAATGGGGCGGCTGACCTTGATGACTTTCCCCAACAGCTGAGGGTCCTGGAGCCCAGCTTTATCATGGGGGTCAAGGACCTCAGGTCACAGGTCGTGCGCGAAGCTTGCATCACCATCGCGTAAGTTGTCATGGTGGTGTATTGTGTGTGTGTGTGTGTGTGTGTGTGTGTGTGTGTGTGTGTGTGGACAACCTGCATCGTTTTGCTTCTGTTATTCTTGTTCCTCTGATACTTGTATCATGTGTGAAGCCAGATGAGCACTAGTGATGCTGGGTGTTTGTCCACCCATGAAGCCTTCTTTCCTTTTTTCATAACAAAAACTTATAAAGTTGTATGGACTTTTTGTGTGTGGAGACTGTGTGAGTGAGATTTTTCAAGGATTGCATGATGATAGGTAATGTTTATTAAACTTTATGTTTTGGTACTGAGTGTGTGACCTTGACCTGATGCCAAGGTCACAGTGGCATTCACAAATTGGATTTGATGGCTGACTGAGTGTTTGGTTTGGAGACTTTGATTCAGGAACTGATTTGGTGTCTTTAATTGGATGGTTAGGTGACTGACAGACAATAACTGATTTGGTGTTTGGCAGACAATAACCGATGTGGTGTCTTTAATCGGATGGTTAGGTGACTTTTACAGCCCGATGGAAAAAAAAAATTTTTTTGTGGGTTTGTCGATTTTAACTGTCCCCGGACCCTACTGGTGTCAAAATGATTGAGCAGATAGACTGGAGGGCAAAGCCCCAACCCTCACAAGTGCTTGCATTTTTGGAAAATATGAAATGTTAAAGGAGGTTGAGACAAAAAAGGCCCCGGGGCCCAACAAAAGCCCCAAGATTTTCCACACCATGGAAAACCCTGGAGGGGTGAGGCAAGAAAGAGGGGAAAACACCTTTTTAGTGATTTTCTTTTAGAGCTAAAGGGGCTTTTTTGAAAGTCGGGGGTGGCCGTCCTAGGCTCCCAATTTCCCCCATAAGCCTACAGTTTCTGTGGACCCTTTAAAACAAGACCTTTAACCCCATGATTTTTTCCCTTTAAAGGACCAGAAAGGGCCCTTGTCAGTCAGATGAACACTGGAACCCGTTTCCAAAAGGGAACTTCGGGCCCAAACTTCTTAAAAATGTGGTGGGGGCACATAGGGGGTTTTTTTTCATGCATAGATACCACCTTGAACTTTTAACCCTTTTTTGGGATTTTTTGACAGAAATGATTTGGGGGACTTTGATGAGTGGGGGGTTTTTACCATTTTTAGACGAAAATTGGAACCCTTTCACGGCAGTGTTGGGTAAACTTTGAGAGAAGGGGTGGGAGTGGATTTTTGGGGCTTTTCTGAGTACATAGATACCATTTTTTGAACCTTTTAACCCGAAGTGAACTGAGGGCATGACCCGGACTGTGTTGCCCGGTACATGGCCCCCCCGCCCGCCCGAACCAAAAAAAATGGACCCCCCTTTGCCCGGGCCCCGTTTCTCCCTGCCCTCTTTTTGGTTTTTCCTTCATCCCCAAACCTTTTGGCCCCCAAAATATGGCCACCCCCTGGGTGGTCTGCATCCCCTTCATCATTCAGGGGCAGTCGTGGCAATGATGAGAGATGATTTTCAAGGGGCAGGCCCCTGTTTGTTTTTCTACAGAGTGTACATTGCCAAAAAGCTAGCAGCCAGACTTTTCCCCCCGCCCGAAGCAGAGAGAGACATAGAGCTCAGGAGAAATGAAATTTGTTTTGGGAAAAGTTCAAGAGGCCCGAAATGAATTTGAGGGAGTTTCCCTTTTCGAAAGTTTTGAGATTTAGCTAGAGACTGAAATGAATTTGAGGGAGTTTTCCCTTGCAAATGTTAGAGAAATTTAGCCCAGAGACTGAAAATGAATAGAGGCCCCCCCCCCCCCCTTTTTGGGGGGGAAAAGGGGCAAAAAAAAACCCCCGGGGAACTTGGGAACCCCCTTTTTGGGGAAATTTTTTTTTTTTTTCCCCCGGAAATTAAAATTAACTGGGAAAAAAAAAAAGGGGGGGGTTTTAAAAAGGGAAAATTGGCCCCCCCTTTTTTAAAAAATTTGGGCCCTTTTTGGGGGGGTTTTTTTTGGCCAAAAAAAAAGGGGTTTTTAAAAAAATTTTTTTTAAACCCCCCCGGGGAAAAAAAAAAGGGGGAAAACCTTTTCCCCTTTTTTTTTTCCCCCCCCCCCCAATTTTTTTTTTTTTAATTTTTTTTGGGAAAAAATTTTTGGGGTTTTTTTCCCTTTAAGGGGTTCTTTTTAAAACCCCCCCGGCCCCAAAACAAAAACCCCCCCAAAAAATTTTTTTTTTTCCCCCTTTTTTTGGGGGCCCTTTTTAAAAAAAAAAAAAAATTTTTTTTTTTTTCCCCCCTTTTTAAAAACCCTAAAAAAAAAAAGGGGGGTTTTTTTTTAAAATTTGGGGGGGAAAAAAAGGGGGCCCCCTTTTTTTTTGGGGTAAAATTTTTTTTTTTAAAAAAGGGGGGCCTTTTTAAAAACCCCCAAAAAAAACCCCCCCCCCCCCCAAAAAAAGGGGCCCCCCCCCAAAAAAAAAAAATTTTTTCCCCGGAAAAAGGGTTTTTTTTTCCCCCCCCCCAAAAGGGAAAAAAAAAAAATTTTTTTTTCCCCCCCCCCTCCCCCCGGGGCGAAAAAACCCCCCGGGTGGTTTTTAAACCCCCCCGGGGGGGCCCCCCCCCTTTTGGGGGGAACCCCCCCCCAAAAAAAAATTTTCCAACCCCAAATTTTTTTTCCCCCCCCGGGGGGGATTTGGGGGGGGGGCCCCCCCCTTTTCCCAAATTCCCCTTTTCGCCCCCCGGGCCCCCCCCCCCCCCCCGGGTTTTTCAAATTTTTTTTTGGGGGAAAAATTTAAACCCCCCCCCCCCAAAAAGGGAATTTTTTTTCCCCCCGGGGCCCCCGGGTTTTCCCCTTTTTTTGTTTTTTTTTTTTTTTTTTTTTAAAACCCCCCCCGGGGGGAAAAAATTAATTAACCGGGGGGGGGGTTTTTTTTCCATTTTTTCCTTTTTTTTTTTCCCCTTCCCGGCCGGTTTTTTTTGGGGGCCTTTTTTTTTTTTGGGGGGGCCCCGGGGGCCCCCTTTTTCCCCTCCCCCCCCCCCCGGGGGGGGTTTTTAAATTTTGGAAAAGGGGAAAAAAAGGGGGGGGGGGGAAAAAAAAAAATTTTTTTTTTTTTCCCCGGGGGGGCCCGCCCCGGGCCCCCCCTTTTTTTTAACCCCCAAAAATTTTTTTTTTAAAAAATTTGGCCCCCGGGGGCCCCCCTTTTTCCCCCTTTTCCCCCTCCTTTTTTTTTAAGGGGCCCCCCCCCCCCCTTTAAAAACCCTTTTTCCCCCCCCCCCGGGGGGGGGAAAACCCCCCCTTTTTTTTCCCCCCCCCCCGGGGGAAACCCCCCCCCCCCCCCAAATTTTTAAACGGCTTTTGGGGGGTTTTAAAAAAATTTTTTTTTTCCCCCCCCCCCCCCCCCCCCCTTTCCCCCAAAAAAAAATTTTTTAAATTTTTGGGGGGGGGGGAAAAACCTTTTTTTTTTGGGGCCCCTTTAATTTTTTTTTTTTTTTTTTTGGGGGGAAAAAATTTTTTTTCCCCCTTTTTTTTTTTTTTTTTCCCCCCCCCTTTTTTTTTTTTGGTTTTTTTTTTTTGGGTTTTATTTTTTTTCTTTTTCCTTTTTTTTTTTTTGGGTTTTTTTTTCCCCCCCCAAAAAACCCCCCTTTTTTTTTTCCTTTTTTTTTTTTTTTTTAAAAAAACCCCCCCCCCTTTTTTTTTCCCTTTTTTTTTTTGTGGGGGGGTTTGCAGCCCTTTTTTTTTTTGTTTTTTTCCCCCCCCCCCCCCCTTTTTTTTCCCCTTTTTTTTTTTTTTTTTCCCCCCCCCCCCCTTTTTTTTCCCCCCTTTTGGGTTTGAACAAAAACCCCCTTTTTTAAAAATTTTTTTTTTATTTTAAAAAAAAACCCCCCCCCCTTTTTTTTTTTTTTTCCCCCCCCCCCTTTTTCCCCCCCCTTTTTTTTTCCCCCCCCCCAAAAAAAAAAATTTTTAAAAAAAAAAAAAAACCCCCCCCCCCCCCTTTTTTTCCCCCCCCCCAAAAAAAAATTTCCCCCCCAACCCCCTTTTTTAAAATTTTTTAAAAAAAAACCGGGCCCTTTTCCCCCCCTTTTAAAAAACCCCCCCCCCCCTTTTTTTTTAAAAAACCCCCCCCTTTTTTTCCCTTTGCCCCATTGACACCCCCCAAAAACCCCCCCCCCCTTTTTTTTTCCTTTTTTTTTTTTCCCCCCCCCCTTTCCCCCCCCCCCCCCCTTTTTTCCCCCTTTTTTTTTTCCCCCTTTTTTCCCCCCAAAAAAAAAAAAAAAACCCCCCCCAAATTTTTTTTTTTTTTCCCCCCCCCTTTTAAGGGTTTTTTTTTTTTTTTTCCGGAAAGGGGGTTTTTTTTGGGGCCCCCCCCCCTTTTTTTTTTTTTTTGGGGGGGTTTTTTTCCCCCCCCCCCTTTTTTTTTTTTCCCCTTTTTTTTTTTTTCCCTTTTTTTTTTTTCCCCCCCAAAAAATTTTTTTTCAAATTGGGGTTTTTTTTTTTTTTTTCCCTTTTTTTTTTCCGGGAAAAGGGTAAAAATTTTTAAAAAATTTTTTTTTTTCCCCCAAAAAAAATTTTTTTTTTTTTTTTTTGGGGGTTTTTCCCCCCAAACCCCCCCCAAAAAAGGGCTTTGGGGGGAAAAACCCCAAAAATTCCCCAAAAATTTTTAAAAAAAATTTTTTTTTTTTCCCCCCTTTCCCCCCCCCCCCCAAAAATTTTTTTAAAAAAACCCCCCCCCCCCCCAAACCAAAAAAAGGGGGGGAAAAAAACCCCCCCCCCCCTTAAAAAAAAAAGGGGGGAAAAAAATTTTCCCCCCCCCAAAAATTTTTTTTTTTTTTTCCCCCAAAAATTTAAACGGGCCCCCCTTTTTTTTTCCTTTTTTTTAAAACCCCAATTTTAAAAAAAAATTTTTAAAAATTTTTCCCCCCCGGCCCCCCCCTTTTTCCCCGGGGGGGGGGCCTTTTTTCCCGGGGGGGCCCCCCCCGGGGGGGGGGGGTTTTTTTTTGGGGGGGGGGGCCCCCCAAAGGGGGGGGGAAGGGGTTTTTTGGGGGTTTGGGGGGGGCCCCCCGGGGCCAAGGGTTTTGGGGGTTTTG
>JABMCL010002122.1:12500-14176 GCA_018857735.1 Alviniconcha marisindica | reverse complement strand
CCCTCTTCTTCATTTTCAGTCTGTACTCGGAGCTATGCTTACCCTTGTCCTTCTTGTCTTCTGCCTGAGTCGTTACAGCAGGAGGGGGCCCAAGTACCCCCTGAAGCAAAACAGGGTGGTCCATAGTGTCTGGTGCCCCTTCTCCAATTTTTTTCCTTCTCTCTGTCTCCCCCCCCCCCCCCCCCCCCCCCTCTTCCTCTCTCTCTTGTGTTTTTTTTTTTCTCTGTCTGTCCCTGTTCTGTCTTTTCTCTGTTTGTCTGTCTGTCTGTTCTGTTTTGTCTGTCTGTCTCCCTCTCTCTCTCCCCTCTCTCTTTTCCCCCTCTCTTCCCCCTCTCTCTCTCTCCGCCCTTCCCCCTGTCTCTCCCTCTCCCTTCTCTCTTCCTAATATCTGTTTGTGGTATAGTCGCGCTTATTTGTGTTTGTAGTATAGCAAGGACTGGCTGTTAGATAGGTCCAAATGGACCTAACGCTACTATCCTTGAGTATTAAATTTTCGCATCCCCCCCCCCCCCCACCCCATCTCTCTCTCCCTTCTCTCTCCTCCCCCTCTATCTCCCTCCTCCCTCCCCCCCTTTCTCTCTCCCTCTCTCCCCCCCCCCTCCCCCTTCCCTCCCCTTCTCTCTCCCCCCTCTCTCTCCCCCTCCCCCTCTTCACCCCCTCTCTCTCACCCCCCCTCTCTCTCCCCTCTCTCTCTCCCCTCCCTCTCTCCCCCCCATCTCTCTCTCTCCCCCTCTCTCTCCCCCTCTCTCTCTCCCTCTCTCCCCTTCCCCCCCCTCTCCCCCTCTCTCTCCCCCTCTCTCTCAACCCCCCCTCTCTCTTGTGTGTAAAGCTAAGAAACTGACCACATCCATCCTATTCTTGAAACTTGAAATTGGCTACCAGTAATACATCGCATTCAATACAAAATTTCAACTATCTGCTTCAATTCCATCTCTGGAACACCCCTCAGTACTGTCCGATCTCCTTCAACCGTTATGCTCCAGCAAGACAATTACGATCTGCATCTAACACACGAACCTTTGTCAGCCCCGTGTAAACACAAAAACATTTGGTGAAAGATCTTTTTCTTATGCTGGCCCATCTGTCTGGAACAATTTGCCTCAAACACTCCGCCACTCTGATTCTACTTCCTCTTTAAAGCCGCCCTCAAGACGCACCTGTTTAATAATTATTTCCTAAACTGTTTTTCACAGCCCTGCCCATCCCTTTTTCGTCATGTGTGTGTGTGTGTGTGTGTGTGTGTGGGGTGTGTTGTGTGTGTGTGGGTGTGTGTGTGTGGGGTTTTGTGTGGGGTGGTGTGTGTGTGTGTGTGTGTGTTATTGGCGCCCTGTGCTGCCCCTAGTGTGGTGGGTGGGCGCTTAGAAACCTCTTTATTTTTCCCTTCTCCCCCTCTCTCCCTCTCTCTCTCGCCCCCCCCCCCTCTCTCCCCCCCTTCTCTCTTTCTCTCCTCCTCATCTCTCCGCCCCTCTCTCTCTGCTCTCAGCCATTCCTTGTGCTTCCCCATCGCCGATACCCCCCGTTTATCTCTAGACCTTTCAGTTTCATCATCTCCTCTTTCGGGAGTTTGGGCTTCCTGACATGCTAATGCTAGCGTCCTGTGACGGGGGATACGAAAAAACATTTATGAATTTTAGACCAGACACAGACACAGACGCACCGCACCTCCCCCGCACCAC
>JABMCL010002122.1:2500-5000 GCA_018857735.1 Alviniconcha marisindica | reverse complement strand
TGTCCAAAAAGATATCGTTCTTTAGAACCTTTTATGTGTTTGGATCTTGTTTTAGACGACAGTTTAACTGTTGTTAAAGTGTCGTTTTGTAGCTTGACAAAGGGGATTACCCCGAACATTTGCTGGTTTTGTCTTGTCCTAATAAATAGTGTTCTTTTGAACCATTTATGTGTTTGGATCTTGATGTCCAGGTCATTTTTTAAATTAAATAGCATATGTGTGAATAGATATGCGGATGTTAACATGAATTGGGGAAGTGCAGTGGGTGTCAAACGCCCAAGCAAGGGCACAGAACTGCACGCAAAATAGGCGAAAAGAGCAGGGACCACCAATTGTTAACCCGTTTATTTGCTTGCACTTTATCAAGCTCCAAACACATAAATGGTTAATTTTATAATATATATATATATATATATATATATATATATATATATATATATTATATATATATATATATATATATATATATATATATATATAAAGAAACTGTTCTTATAGGACAAAAGACAACATGCGAATTTTCGGGGTAATTCCCTTTATCAAGCTACAAAACAATCAATCACTATCAATCACTATCAATCAACAATCATCAATCAATATATCTTTAATCAATCAATCATTATAAGGTGAATAAGAATAAATAGAGTGTGAGAGAACTCTGACTCAAAAACTTTAATACTCCAGAGAGAGAGAGAGAGAGAGAGAGAGAGAGAGAGAGAGAGAGAGAGAGAAGTCGAACTCGAACTCAAAAACTTTATTTTACAAGGATTTACAAGGACGTCAAAAACCTAACAACTAGTCCTTGCTAAGCTGCTGATGAATAAAATTATAGGGATCATATATATACATATATATTTTATTTTTTTTAAATTGTTTTATATGCGATTATTATGTAGCATTAATTTCTGCTTGGGTCCTGTTGAAATGCGGCAATTTAAGAATAACTGTTGTGGTCTAAAAATAGATTGGGGATCTCCGCCGGGTGCAGCTATTTATGGAATGCGTGTTACGTCATTACATTTTGTTGTTTTACACGAGTTTTTGTAGACTCGGGCTACAAACAATTGACAATGGCGTTGTCTCAGGCACGTAATCTGCTCAGGCGTAATAATTTGTCGGGCGACTTAACTGACGATTGTGTGAATAATCTTATGTCTTTCTTTGAATAAATCTCCTAATTGTGCTATGTGTACTTTACTATAGTGGATGAGACCGGTAGCTGCCGTTTACTGATAATGCTCGGCTATGGACCGAGGTGCAAAGTGTTGGGCGACAATTCTTTCTCAGCGTATTGATCCGATGCTATTACAGGAAATATTTTAGACACCGTAATAGTAATATCGAAAAGAACAGAAAAACCTACCGGCCGGTGGCACGCCAGAAACACACACTTACGCAAACAGGTAATACTTAGTAGAATATTTAAACCTATGGTTCCGGTAGACTACTCCTATCAATCAAAAAAGAAGTATCAGGAACCTTTTCTTTTACATGTCCAGTAACAGCTTTGCCAGTTTCCTATCGCAGACGTCTAACCTTGTGCACCGCTCTCTCCACCTCGATATCTCCTTCTGGTCACCCAGGTTTACCAGCCACGACCTGTATCGATCTCTTGCCGGTCGAGCTAAACGTTCTTTTTATTTTGGTCCTCCGAAGATAAATGGTAGTAACTCCAAATTATCTCTGCTTTGATTGCATAATCTTGAAAAAATGCAAAAGAACTATGAAGATATAAACAATACTGTTTCATTCTCAGTTCTTCGTTGCTTTCGTCCAAAGGGCTACTTGCTCCTTATAACAGCACATGGAAGAATGTATAATTATTATCTATTAACACAAAAGAAGGTTGCACACAAAACAGAACACATGTCCTGTCCCGTGTTCTTTTTTTGTGTACATATTCCTAGTCATTCTTTTCAGTTTTGTCATTCTTGCCATCAGTAACTACTTCTAGAGCCATCGTTTCCTTCGACTGTTCCTTCTCCTTTCTATACTCTTGCGTAAAATTATTGATATCGTAATGACGTCAAAATGATTTTGCCATCATTTCATTGAGCCAAACACATAGGGTGGCATGGGTGAAATTCGTCTACTCGCTATGTTGGGGGAACTTCGGCCACCCAAACACCTTGTGAACTGCGCTCAGATCAACCCCTACTATTGAACTTTTCCAAACCGTAACATCAGCTTCATAATGGATCAGTCCACGAACAAAACAACAAACGAATGATTGTTACGAGTAGCGTATGGAAAACCTGTCCTACTTTGGAGCCTTGCTATTCGCTTGGCAACAAAACCATAGTGTGGGTTGTACGAAAAGTAAGGACCGACATACTGTTGGCAAATCTTGTTTGTTTTGATGTTCAGTGTTTGCCACAATCTGCCCACTTAAAAATCTTCCTAATTTTCGTCATTTTGATGACGTCGTTTTAAATCTGCGTATACATTCTTAACAATTATTTTTACATCAGCTTCTTCTTGTCTGTCTTCTTCTTTGCTT
>JABMCL010003633.1:2500-12350 GCA_018857735.1 Alviniconcha marisindica | reverse complement strand
CTTTTGTTTGCGACTTTCGGTTGTTGTTGTTGTTTTTCAAGTTCATGGGCCGTATTCCACCCAGCTCTTTTTTTACTGGTTCTGTTCTCAGCAGTTTGCGGCAGAGCTTGGATCCATTCACCTTTTACCCCTTTCAGCTAGGGCTTGTTCTTTGGCCACCTTGTGTTTAGCGATTCTGTTCTTAGGAACTTGCAGGGCTCTTTTTTGATATGCTTATTTCTTTTTCTTTGTGCTTAGGCCTTTCTCTCTTTAGTGATTCTGTTGATTTCAGCTATTCTAAGGGCTCATTTTAAAAAATCTTCTGGGGGATTTTTCATGGGTCTTCTTCTACCGCGCTTTTCTTCTTTCTGGTTCTGTTTTTTGTCTAAGCATGGTTAGGCCATGACCGTGATGTCCGCCGCGGTGACTTCAGTTACTGATGGGGTCTAAACTGGCCGCTGAATCAGCAGTCATCACATCATCATCAAAGTCATTATCGTCGTAGTCATCATAGGCACCAATAACTGCAAAATGTCACACACAAAGGAAGAAAATAAAAAGTATACTACCGAGAAGAAAATAATATAACAAATGACGCCTTTTGCGTACCATAGAAACAATCTGGCCAGCAACCCAGGAGCAGATAATCAACAGCGCGCATGCACAGTCAGCACTTCCTGTTTATGTGTCATAGCCAAGTTAAGGAAAAACTGGGGCCTGAACTCATCGAGAGAAGGAATTCTTGTAAGTTCTTTCTGAAGTTTTGCCATTTCTTTTTAATTGTCTGTAGCCATTCTAGCAAAATCTCGGCTTGACTGTGTATCCTTAGAACCAGAAGTTGTTATTGTTGACAACTGTATCTTCGGCGACAGCACCGCAAACGAGTCAATTTCGAAAAGAAAGTTAACAAAAAATACAGACCTCACTTGCATTTCATCACCATGTCGCCAAAAAATCAAATGACAAAGACTGTATTTCAACCAGCTCTACGTAAGAAACCAGTTCACAAACTACGATCGACTTCACTGTTGTAGATTGATACAAATGATAGACCTTCGGAAGAGTAAGATTCTGAGAACGAAAACTATCATTACTCGACATTAGTAAGACTAAGACAGTAATATGAGTAAGAGACTCAGATTAATCTTGACTAAGATTTCAGATCTTCTTCCTAATATTTTCAGAGTGCAATATTCCCAATAATGCGATCCCAGTGACTTAGAAAGTTAGATTTAGAATGCTCTTCAACTTTAAGAATGCCGGAATCCGAACAGTTTTAAAAGGCTATTACTAATACTAGTATTAGTATTACTTATATTTTATGTATAATATTAATAGTAGATTTATTATAACATCTTCATTGTTATAATTTATGACGTTTGTCGGAGTGCTTCATCTCAAGATGAGCCCAAAGTCACTAAGTCAGTAATTTCACATGGCAACTTTTTAGATTTTTTTGGTTAAACATTTGTGTACAATCAAGTTAACATTATATTAATATATATATATATAAAACCATGAAAGACAATATTTTATTTAATAAAAATAAAACACATGATTTTTAAAATAACCTGCCACCTGTACTTTTGGCAGAATGACCAGGATCTTTTAAGCGCTACTGCAGTAACACAGTGGTGGAACAGATACAGAAAGAAGTGTTAGCACAGAGAGTTGACCCTGGAGAAGAAAACTCTCCTGCCACTCTTGCTACAAGTACAATGCTAGGAATTGAACCTGCAAACTTTCATTTTTAAACATGAGTCCGGCACTGTACCACTTGGATCCCCTGCTTCCCATGTACTGATATAGTGTGTATGTGTGACTCTTATCTCAGAGCCTCTGGTAGGCCAGTACACATGCAGTTTTTTACCAGTAAAAAATAGTCACTGGTAACATACACGTACTGGCTAACATTGTGTGACTGGGTCCAGAAGCAAGTAGAAGCAAGCAGAAGCTCCAGCTAAACAAGATTGCTTCCGGTGTTGATCAACAAACAGAACAATGAACGCTCACTGTAGTGTTACACCAGACATATGTGTCACATGCTAGAAGCAAAAACTAATTAATAATAATGCACTAACTTTCAGTGTTCACAGCAGCCCCCCACCCCCCCCCCTTGAACTGAATGGACAAGTCCCAAAGTATGAGGAATGACTACCGGTTACTGGAACGTTCCATTTTTGTTGGATTAAATCAGCTGTATATTTTCCCAGTCCATTTTTATTCTAGATCTGTGTCAATGAGGTGCAACGGAGCGTACAATTACAATCTTTCTTTTTTTCTCACCCACTGCTGACCAAATCTTCTGTATCATCATCTGCTTCAACAGTTTAGCAGAGGCTCAGTAACTGCAAGTGCAACATGCCACCTGCACTTTAACTTTTGACAGAATGACCAGGATCTTTTTGTGCGCTACTAATGTACTATGGTAACATGGGGTGGAATGGATAGCAAAATAAGAGTCAATACAGCAGCTACAATAGTTCAGACCCCCCACCCCCCCGGCCACCCATTACGCACACACCACTCCCTGTCCCGCCTACATGTCCCCTGACCCGTCCACTGTGGCGACAACATAAAAGTGTGACACCATTTGGACTTCCGGTCCTTCGAGCAGCGACGTTTAAACAAGAATTTATTGAAAACAAAATAAAGATACAATGTCAATGAATCGCTATGTGCTCATCAACAAGCTTTCAGCTTATAGACAATGAGCTCATACAGCTTTTCTTGTGGATCACTTGAACTGTAGTTAAAATGAGGTTCAGGTTGATCTGTGTGGAAACAGATGCTTTGACAATATATGTGTGAGTCACCGGGTGGGGTGGCATGTGGACTACTTCTGCTGACAGTCCCAACAGGAAGAGGAAAACTGTGAGTATGATCCATTTTGATTTGTTTCCGTAGAACTGAAAGGCGGAGCAGCATGAGAGGCAGTGGTTCGCCATGCCAACCTTCGATGAACGAGAACACCTTGTGAGAGAGTTTTGTCGGAATACGGGAGCAACAGACCGACTCGCTCGAGATGTGCTCAGCCGTGAGTTGTTCCATGAGTGTTCTGAGTTTTGTTGACTTTCTGACAGATAGATGTGAAAAGTGAAAATTGTCAGTTGACATTGATAGTGTTTTATCAAAAGATAATGTTTTAACAAAAGATGGATGTGAACATTGACATTGATAGTGTTTTATCAAAAGATGGACATGAAAATTTACAGTTTTTCTGTCATTGTTTGAAAGTCACAGACTGTGTCAAAATGCTGCTGTTGCTTATAAAAAAACCATTAAGTGTCTAATTATGAACACAAAGATGTGTTAAACTTGTATACATGTATGTAAATCTGTTATCAAAAGACATTATGTGAAAATTGACATTGATAGTCTGTTAATGTTATCAAAAGATCTATGGAAACATTGACAATTATGAATTATAGACAGCTGTCAAAAGATACAATTACAATGTGAAAATTGACATTGATAGTCTGTTATCAAAAGATATTATGTGAAAATTGACATTTATAATCTGTTATCAAAAGATTATTATGTGAAAATTGATATTGATAGTCTGTTATCAAAAGACATTAAGTGAAAATTGACATTTGACATTAATAGTCTGTTATCAAAAGACATTAAGTGAAAATTGACATTGGTAGTCTGTTATTAAATGATAATTATTATGTGAAAATTGACATTGATACTATTACTAGTATGATACATTGATAGTCTGTTATCAAAAGATATGTCGGAAAATTGACATTGATAGTCTGTTATCAAATGATAGATGTCAAAATTGACATTGTTAGTCTTTGATCAAAACTGCATAACAGTATAATATTAACATAATATTACTTGTACTACTACAGTGCTAGTACTGTTGCTACTACAGTGCTACTACCAGTACACATTTTCCATGACAATCTAAAAGGTCAAGTAAAACTGAAACTAAGATACAAAGAAAATTTGTGCTTAAGACTAATAAGAGCTATTGAAATCAGTTACAACTTACAGTTACACCAAGTAAGTAGTAAGTAGGTGTTGAGAACTTACCATTTGTGTACGGCAAAGTGACATGATATAGTTTATTATTTTTTTATTTATTAAAATGAGGTCCATTGTAAATGGATGTAATTTGTATTACCAATTTTTTTTTTTTTTAATACATACATTGAATATTGACTATAATTTGTGTCAATATAATGCTTAACATTAAATTTGAATGTGATCACTGATCAGCCGCAAAGGGGACTTTATTATTAAACATCTATATTTGGGTGTATATTATGTAATAATCAATGTATATGTGTGTGTGTGTGTATGTGTGACATCCTGTGCAGGCAACAAATGGGAGCTGTCACGCAGCTACAAAGAGGTGGAGCAGATGTGCGTCAGCAGCAACCGTGGCAGCTCCATCAGCATGCCACCACCCCCTCCCTACCCGCAGCAGGAGCGCATCAGACCCTCGCCCGCGCCCACCAGCAGAGGGGGCATGGAAGGGGGCGTAGGCCCCGCGGTGACGCTGGACACGCGAGGGGTCAGATCCCAAGTGAGAGGCGTCGTACAGCCATCGCAAGGAGATGCCACTCCGCAGCTGCAAGGCCTGAAGGTGGCACTGCCGCCTGTTACAGCGCCTGTGGAACGGGTCATTCCCATTCAGATGGATGGGGGGCGCACAGTGTATCAGCCGCAGTCCACTGCCCAGATAGCGGCCATGGCACGGGTCACATTGGATGACAAGGTGGAGTTTTTCGTCAGTACACTGTAACCTCTCTTTTAAGACCACAGTGGCACTCCAAAAAAAAACAAAGAAAAAATATCTAAAGGAAAATCAAGCAGAAGCATTTTGAAAATGACATTGTTACTGATTGCTTTTATATAGTGTCATTGTCTGCTCTCGAAAAGACTCACTGCACTCCTGTCACGTGATTTTCAGTGACTGTATATTTTAATAGCGCATGTTTTTAATATGCACCAAAGTAGTGTACTGACAGTGCTGTATGGTTGTAGAGGTGTAAGTAAGATTTTTTGTTGTTGCTGTTGTTATAGATGTTGCACTGTTATTTCACATTTCTTGTCTTGTTGTCTAGTGTTGGACAGAAAGTGTATATAGTATAAATATACATACACAGAGGTTTGGCCTATCCTGACACCTGTAAGAAAAACATACCTGCTTTCAATACTCAGGTGATTCCCAGCCAGCCAGGGATGGTTGCCCCAAAGATGGGTGGCAGCAGCAGCAGTGGCGGTGGCAAGCCCTCACCTGCAGACTCAGTGTCATCTGCACAACCATTGACTACCTCTCAACCGCACGAGTCCTGTGAGTTTTCTGCTGCGTAAACTCCATTGGTGTTCCTAGTCCTACTGACCCGTAAAGTAACCACCCTCTCTTTTTTATTTTTTAGATTGGGTTCACAGTCCAAGCCACACCAGAGCAAGCCATACCCAGTTGGTCATGACTGCTGATACTCAAATCTCATAGGGCAGAACATGCCAGACCGCTTCTCAAGCAACTGTGCTGGCTCCCCGTAGAATAAAGAATTAAATACACAGTAGCTTGTATCTGCTATCAGACCATCATTGGCACTGCTCTTCAGTAGTTGGCTGATTTTATACAGATCTGTGTCCCCTCAAGGCCTCTGAGTTCTCCAGATGAGAGAACTTTCAGCATCCCATCTTCAAATGAAAACAGCATGGTGGCTGTGCCTTCTGCTTCTCTGCTGCACAGAACTGGAATTATCTTCCTTTCACTGTCTGTCACAGTCCTTCCATCCCTCCCTGCCTTAAAACTTACCTCTTCAAACTATTTTGACCAGTAATATATCCTCTGCCACTTAAATCTGAAGTTCAATGTGGCTGTCTTTTCAAGTCGGCAGTCATTGTTTTGCTGCAGTTAATTTTCTCTTCTTGCATTCCATTAACAAGTCTAGTCAGCTGTGGGTGTGTGTGTGCGAGCGAGCACTTGTGTGCATGTTCAACATGATAATGTGATGTGCTCAGCAGATATGGTTCTTGTATGTAAATGTCAGTACTTGACTGTGCTTTGTATGATTATGGTTATTAATGTTTGTTTGTTTGTTTACATACCATTGATTTGTGTGTGCATATTTGAGCGTTCTGTATTTTTCTTTAATTAACTTGTAGAGCACTTCGAGTCTCTGAAAACTCTATAAATTCCATGTTACTACCAGTGGTAAAGATAATGGGGTCTTTTGCACCTGCAAAATATTTCCAGGCTGATCACAGGATGGCATATTTACACTGGGACATCCCGGGACAGGTAGGAGCCATGTCCGGCTCGGCTCTGGAGCAAGGCTGAGCACAGCTCACATTCCAGTGCACATCATCTGCTACCTGGAACGTAGTTGCAGTCTGGAAGTGTAGCAGACAAATGACACCTTTGGAGTGTCACAATTCTGATTCACGTCTCAGCCTGGTTCAGATCGCATTATGTAAATTTAAAAATACCACCACCCAGCCCCATGCCAAATCTTAAAATCACATGCAAACAAATATGCATTAGACCTGTGGCAGTCTGAGTGGGATGAGTTCCCTGGAAATAAATTACATAAAATATTTTCAAAATTAATAGGCTGTTGTTTATCTTCAGACAAACAGAAAAGAGGAGACTGTGATAGCCTGATTGCACATTGGCTATTGTTTTATTACTCATTCCTTTTTATTGAAGAGTGAGGAACAGCCAGTGTGCATCGGATGTGATGAACATATTGAAATAAGAGAGAGACATTTTACAGCTCAGTCACTGCATGTGCAGTTTCAGGATCTTTCACCTGAGGAGATTTTAATTTTTTGAAAGAAATCAATATTTTTTGAAAAAATTAAACTTGAAATCACTTTGAGTTATGTTTGTGTCTTACTCACCTTTTAAGTATGGTTTTAAAATTGTCCATATATACCAGTTTTAACTTGTATACACTTTAAAAAAGTAATATATGATAACAAATATTTAAAAAAAGAAAGAAGCCCCGCTTCAGTCTGGGGTCTTTGAGAAGAGACAGTGAGCAAGGCATAATGACTGATACCGTTCTCTTGACCAGTCATGGCTGGAGCCATTTACACTATGCCTGGTTTGGCTTGGGTAAGTAAGTAAATAAGTAAGTTGGTGTTTTATGCCCAGTCAACCAGTGCAGTTATATCAGGGCGATCCCCCTTTTTTTCTTTTTTTCTTTTTTTAAATATTTGTTATCATATATTACTTTTTTAAAGTGTATACAAGTTAAAACTGGTATATATGGACAATTTTAAAACCATACTTAAAAGGTGAGTAAGACACAAACATAACTCAAAGTGATTTCAAGTTTAATTTTTTCAAAAAATATTGATTTCTTTCAAAAAATTAAAATCTCCTCAGGTGAAAGATCCTGAAACTGCACATGCAGTGACTGAGCTGTAAAATGTCTCTCTCTTATTTCAATATGTTCATCACATCCGATGCACACTGGCTGTTCCTCACTCTTCAATAAAAAGGAATGAGTAATAAAACAATAGCCAATGTGCAATCAGGCTATCACAGTCTCCTCTTTTCTGTTTGTCTGAAGATAAACAACAGCCTATTAATTTTGAAAATATTTTATGTAATTTATTTCCAGGGAACTCATCCCACTCAGACTGCCACAGGTCTAATGCATATTTGTTTGCATGTGATTTTAAGATTTGGCATGGGGCTGGGTGGTGGTATTTTTAAATTTACATAATGCGTTTTTTTTTTTTTTAAAAAAAATTTTTTTTTTTTTTTTTCCCCCTTTTTTTTTAAAAAAACCCCCCCCCAAAAAATTTTTTTTTTTTTTTTTTTTTAAAAAAAATTTTTTAGGGAAAATTTTTTTTGGGGGGGGAAAAAGGGTTTTTTTTTTAAATTTGTTAACCCCCCCAAAGGGTTTCCTTTTTTTTGGGGGTTTTTAAAAATTTTTTTTCCCCCCCCCCCCCTTTTTTTTTTTCCCCCAAAAAAAAAATTTTTTTAAAAAATTTTTAAATTTTTTTGGGCCCCCCCCCTTTTTTTTTTTTTTAAAAAATTTTTCCCCCCGGATTTTTTTTTTTTAATTTTTTTAAAAAAACCCCAAAAAGGCGGGCCCTTCTTTTTGGGGGTTTTTTTTTTTCCCCCTTTTCCCGGGAAACCCAAAAAAAATTTCCCCTTTTTTCCTGGGGCCATTTTTCCCGGGCCCGGGGGGTTTTTTCCCCCCACCCCAAAAAAAATTTTTTTTTTTTTTTGGGGTTTTTGGGGTTTTTTTTTTTTTTTCCCCCTTTTTTTTAATTTTTTTTTTTAAAAATTTTTTTTTTTGGGGTTTTCCGCCCAAATTTGAAAAATTTTAATTTTTGTTTTTTTTTAAAATTTTTTTAAAAACCCTTTTTAAAAAAAAAAAAAAACCCCCCCCAAACCCCCCCCCCCCCCCAAACCCCAAAACCCCCCCCCCCCCCCCCCCCCCCCCCCCCTTTTTTTTTGGGGGGGGAAAAACCACCCAAAAAAAAAAGGGGGAAACCCTTTTTAAAAGGGGGGGGGTTTTAAAATTTTTGGGGGATTTAAAAAAAAAGGGGGGGTTTGGGGGGAAAAAAAAAAAAAATTTTTTAAAAGGGGGGGGAAAAAAATTTTTTTTTTTTTTGGGGAAAAAAACCCCCGGGGGGGGGGGAAAAAAAAAAATTTTTTTTTTTAAAACTTTTTTTCCCTTTTGGGGGGGGGGGAACCTTTTGTTTTTTTTTTTTTTTGGGGGTTTTTTTAACCCCCTTTTCCTTTTTGGGGGTTTTTTTTTTTTTTTAAAAAAATTTTGGGGGTTTTTTTTTTTTGGGGTTTTTTTTTCGGGTCCCCCGGGTTTTTTTTGGGGGGGGGGTTTTCCCCCCCCAAAAAAAAAAGGGGGGGTTTTTAGGGTTTTGGAAAAAACCCCCTTTTTTTTTTTAAAAAAAATTTTTCCCTTTTTTTTGGGGTTTTCTTTTTTTGGGTAATTTTTTTCCTTTAGGGGGTTTTTTCTCCCCCCCCTTTTTTTGGGGGGGGGAAAAGGGGTTTGGGCCGGAAATGTTTTTTAATTTTGGAAAAAAACCCCCCTTTTTTTTTTAAAAATTTTCCCCAAAAAAAAAAAAAAAGGGGGTTTGGTTTTTTTGGGGGGAAAAAAAAAACCCCCTTTTTCCCCAAAAAAAATTTTTTGGGAAAAAAACCCCCCAAAATTTTTTTTTTTTTTTGGGGGGCATTTTTTCCCCCAAAAAAACCTTTTTTTTTTTTAAAATTTTTTTTCCCTTTCTTTTTTTTTTTTTGGGGTTTTTTTTTGGTTTTTTTTTTTTTTTTTTAAAAGGGTTTTTTTTACAAAATTTTTTTTCCCAAATTCCTTTCCCTTTTGGGGGGGGTTTTGGGCTTTTCCTGGCCCCCCCCCCTTTTTTTTTTTCCCGGGCTTTTTGGGGGGCCCCTTTTTTCCCTTTTCGGGGGTTTTTTGGGGGGAAAAATTTTCCTTTTTTAAAGGGGGGGGAAAATTTTTTTTCCCCTTTCCCCCCCCTTTTTTTTTTTGGGGGGGGTTTTTTCCCCCCTTTCGGGGGGGGGGTTTTTTTTTTGGGGGGGGGGGTTTTTTTTTTTTTTTTTTTTTTCCCCCCTTTTTTTTTTTGGGGGGTTTTTTTTTTTTTAAAAAAAAAAAAAACATTTTTTAAAAAAAAAAACCCCAAAAAATTTTTAAAAAAAATTTTTGGGCCCCAAACCCCCCCTTTTTTTTTTGGGGAAAAAACCCCCCAAAAAGGGGGGGGGGTTTTTTTTAAAAAAAAAAAAAAATTTTAAAAAATTAAATTTTACTTTCCCTTTTTTTTTTTTTTAAAAAAATTTTTTTTTCCCCCCTTTCCAAATTTTTTGTTTTTTCCCCCCAAAATTTTTTTCCCAAAATTTTTTATTTCT
>JABMCL010001879.1:475000-567778 GCA_018857735.1 Alviniconcha marisindica | reverse complement strand
CAATTTGCAATTAACTTCTGCGATAGTGTGAACCCACTATGAGTTTCCTCTCGGCGTTTTTCACGCTGCCGGCAAACGCAATGTTGTGGAGTCATCGCCGCCATTGTATTAAGCGACAGTGCAGCTTCTTTGACGGGTTACGTTGCATCAACGGCCACAGCTAAAACAAACAAAAAACTGCAGGCACAGAAACAGGTGTCCAAGATGGGTCAGCATTCCCGCAATTTTTTGTGACGGCGACTTCCGCTTGGTGGAGTTTGCTCTGCACGTGCCGCTCCATTCGAAGTACTCAAAGAACAAAAAATAAGACACGTTTAACCCTAGCACCAAACCGCGGTAGGCTAGGGGTTCTCTCAACTTATTCAGGCTCAGGTGTGGTACTGTCCTGGGATTTAACCCACAAAAACACACTTCAACTTTCGAGAGGATACCCTGTCGTGCCGACTACCGCCTCAGTCAACTCATTCTGTGTCAGTGTGTGCACGCGTGCGTGTGTGTGTGCGTTCATGTTGTATGCGCTGAATTTTGACAATATGTATTTGTAAAGAACGTGTAAGCGCTTTAGGGCTGTGCGGGTTAGGCGCTCTAAGTATTCATTATTATTAAAGTTATTCCCAAGGACAGTGAGGTACTGGAACACACTTCCCCCAGACTGAGACGGTCTCAGCCCCCTCCAACGGCGCCCTCATCCCAACCACTTCCCCCCCCCCCCCCCCCCCCCCCCCTTTTTTTTTTTTTGTAGCGTGCGGCGCTTTGTGGGCCTGGGCTGCACAACATTGGATGTGCTCGGGCTATCCTCAGCAAACCGCCGGGGGCCCGAAAAAGCATTTTGCATGCCAGCAGCTCCACATACAGCGGCACTCTGCTACTAGGCAACTGCGGGTAGACCTTTTATGGTGTTAGGGTTAGGTATTGTATTTCCAGCCACACACACTCTTTTTCTCACACACCGTAAATATCAGTAATGATCAGACACTGATCCTGGATATTACTGGAGGAAGAAGAAGACAAGCATACAGGCACACGCATGTCGCGTCACAAAGACCCTAGCCCGCTCGACACAAACACACGCGGAAGGTTCGCCCCGTCCGCGTATAAAACATACGCTTTTGCACAGACATAAATCTGTGTGACAAAAGCATACCTGAGTAAATCTCGCCAAAACTGCTACTGCTGCCTTGCCGCCATTTCTCATGTATTAACTTGAAAATGTTCAGTCTAAATCAACTCAGTGACAAGGAGACCTGGTGTCAGCCCCACCACTGATGTCGACTGAAACTAACTTGAGCCGGAAAGGCTGCTGTTGTGTTGCTTAATGTCCTCGGATGTCGGTTGACATATCAGGGACAAGCTGAGACCAATGCGTTAGCATGGTTCAATATTGCTTTACGTCCACGGAAACCATTACGTTCGTCAGGACGGAAAGCCCAGGACGGCCACAGTGGCCACCGTGACTTAACACAGATCCTCAGTGAGCTCTGATAGAGAAAGGCGTCACGTGTTCAGTAACACTGAGCTGCACGAACAGCACGGGCCAAATGGAGCTGCCTCCGGTTGACCAGCCACAGGCGCCCGATACTGCGGAAATTTTTGTACAGGTATACAAGGTAGAAAGTTGTCAACAGCAAAGACTGCGATTCAGTTCTTGCAAGCACCTGTCGCTAGTTTCGTTTGTGAACTCTTTTCAGTTTTTCGACAGTTAAGGTCAGAGTTCTGGCACCACTGAACAGAACTGCTTCCGCGATATCTTTTTCTCTCGGCCGTTTGCAGTTTTTTGGCTGATCGTGGAACTTTTATTCAGAAACATGCATTCATCCATTACAATATACTTTAACTCACCCGGGCCATTCATACTTTTCTTTGCATCAGAAATTCCTTCCGGTGGTTTCACATACTGCACCGGCCTACCCTCATGCCGCGCAAGAGCAGTTATTGCGTACTATCACTGAAGTGACAATATCGAAGGAAAATAATCAGCAATTTTCAGTTGTCATTGTGTGTTTGGATTTTGTTTTAGGACGCTAATAGTGTCAACCCTGTTTCAAATATTTTTGTCTCCGACTTGTTCTCTCCGGCTTGTGTGGCGCTGTGTCTGTATGTAAATGGTTACATTAATCCGTAACAGTCTTGTGAAAACATTCTGTTTCCTTTACTGTGTCAGGTCGATGCTTGTAATGTATGTAATACAATGCGTATCAAAGACGCAATACGCATTCTGTAAACAGCTGCACCCCGTTGGGTGATCCCTAATCTATTTTTAGACACCATAGTTTTATTAGGCGTATTTGAAATGGGCCAAAGCAGAATTTAATGCTACAGAAATTTCGTACCGTTTTTTTTTTCTTCTTGTTTCTTTCTTCTTCAGTCTGTTCTGTTCTAATAAAAATACATGTATGCCAAAAATAATTTTTTGCCAAACACGTGTGGGCTAGTTCCTTTAAATGGGTTCACTTTCAACATCAGTTTCATTCAGTTTAAGATGGCATCTATGCATTCCGGAAAGCTTGTATATGTTCCACCCCATCTCTCCAAAGTTTCCCCAGTGTAATCCAACTTGTGCTTTCACCAGCAACTGAAAGCATACTGCATCCAGTAACAGGTACATCATGAAATGCTCCTTTTCTAACATTTCTGGCAGCTTGTTAAAAGCTGTGGCTCCAAACTTAGAGGCTGCATCAAAGCATTTCATTAATTTTCACACTGAAGTCTGCATATGTTCTATGTTGTGTAGCTTTGAAGTTCTATGTTGTGCTTCATGTCAAGGATGGCTGCTCCGTACATACACACACACACACACACACACACACACACACACAGAGCAAACAAAAATTGAAGAAAAGGTTTAATGCGTGATGATAAGGCCAACAGTGGAAAGGCATCTGAAAATGGGAGGCAACTGCAGATGGCCTGCACAAGGTCCATCCTGTGTGGCATGTGGCTTGGCTTGGACTTCTTCAACTTCAGCTTCACACAGTCTGACCAACAAACAGCTAGATACAAACAGTTCCACTCTGTTCACACTGATCAACACAAATACACAGCTGGGCCTCCTCAAACTGACTTGGGCATTTAACACAATTCAGTCTGGCACAATCCTGTCTTAACCTGTAAACTGTATGATACTGCCCCTCCAACCCCAACCCCCTAAATAAATGAAAAACAAAACAAAAACAACAACAAACAAAACAAAAACAGCAGTTGGGGCATGGGCACCTCAATTCAGATATATTCTATACCTTGAAAGGACTGTTTTACCCCCACCCACCCCCACAAAATAAAAATGTGCAGTTGTAGCATGAGGCATCTCAATTCTACAAACAAGCAGGACTGTTTTAACCCATCTCTCCGGCTGCCGTTCAGCATGTCATTCAAGACTCCCACCAGAAACCCTCAACACTATCCCTCACAAAATGTTTTCATAAGAAACAAAACCCTTTTTCTGTTCACAAATAAGCCTTTGTCTTAGTTCTTGCCCACCACAACATTCAGCCTGTTTGGGTTTTTTGACAGGAATGGTGAATTTTATGGTGGCAGCAACAACTGAACACAATGGCTTGTTTACAAGAAGGAAATGACCCCCTCTTCTCCCCCCCACCACACACACACCACCCATGACAAACTGAGACCCACCCCCCCCCCCCCCCCCCCCCCATCTATTGACAAGAACTGGTGTAGGGACTGACACTGACCCCCCAACCCTTCCCTTAAGACCACTTTCTCTGAAACCTTTTCCCTATTTCCACGCAACTGAACCCCCCTAAAAAAAGACCACCCTACTCTTAAGACCACTTTCGTTTGAATTTGTCTTAAAAGAGGGCGTCTCTGGTACTTTTTTTCTTCTGCAAGTTTTCAATGTTTTCAATTTTTGTAGGCAGTCTGAACAATAAATGCTCCCTACAAGTGATTATGCGACTATAATATATTTTCAATAGGGAACTGTAGTATATAGCTTGCAAGTGTAAGCTGTGGCAGCAAGGGAAACCCTAATACATACAGGCACAGATTTTTACATAAATGCAGATACACAAATGTGTATGTACCTGCATACATATTTACATGTAAAAGTCTAGGACTGGTACATAAAATTCCATTTCACACACACAAAATGGGAGTTTTCATGAGGTTGGGGGTACAGGTGACAAAAGTCAATCAGGGAAAAAACATTTTCACATTTTCAGTGGCTAAAAAAATTCAAAAAATTCTGGTGATTAATAATTCAAACAAAAAATTCAATGGTGATTCTCAAATTTAGCACCAAGGCAAAGATGAATTAAAAAGTCTATCGGTGTCACTGCAGTGCATGCCATACATAGGGAAGTGCTGACTCATCCACTGAGAATAGGGAGAGCAAGGCCATCTCCAGACTAACAGTTATCATGGCCAGCGTCTAGTGGATGTGACATCGGAAAGTAATGGTCCTGTTGTGGGACAGTTAAAGCATTAATGAGCTGAACTGAAGGTCAGTCAACTTGGTGATAAAAACTGAGTTATACTGAAACATTTCCTCAACAATACACAGCTGAGCATCTTGCGCATTTCTTTCACACAAACATTGCAGGCTGTCACAGCCAAACTAGGGTGGCATTTCTCTCACACAAACATGACAGACTTACACCCAGCTATGGTAGCTTTTCATTCACACAAACATGACCAACTGTTGCATCAAAATCAGGGTGACATATGACATAAACAGTGCAGCTGTTCCAGCCAAATTAGGACAGCATTTTTTTCATACAAACATTACAGTTACATCAAAATTAGGGGGACATATCACACAAACATTACAGACTGTCACAGCCAAACTAGGATGGCATTTATCTCACACAAACATTAGTTACACCAAAATTAGGGTGACACATCACACAAACATTACAGACTGTTAGAGCCAAACTAGGATGGTGTTTCTCTCACACAAACATTAGACTTACACCCTAGCTATGATAGCTTTTCTTCCACACAAACATGATAGAAAGTTACATCAAAAATAGGGTGACATGTCATATACACATTACAGACTGTTACACACAATCTAGGATATTTTTCTCATGCAAACATTTTCACTCAAACAAGAGTTGTGTTTCTTTCACACAAACACCACAGGCTGCAACACCCAAATGGGGGTAACACTTCTTTCACAAAAATACACAAGCTACTCTAAAACTATATAATGGGCAGACGCAGGTGTGTTCATTGTGAAATTCACTGGAACAGATCCTCAAGGGTATAAATTAATTAATAGCAGGACTATTGGCAAATTTGTATTGCAACTAAATCCTGCAAATGATATAAAAACCAACTTCCCTGAAACTTGGAAACACTGTCATAAAACATATCCAACAGAACTGTATCATCAGACAACAGAATTCTATTTATGCAACAATTCAAGCAGAACACTGCATAGATTATGCAAAATCCACCCAAACTGCTTTCATAACAAACTTCCATTGTTTAAACAGGAAACATGATTAAGATTTGCTCACAGCTGCCCTGCTATGCAATCCTGAACATCAATTTTGTAAACATAAGGCTAGTATAGTGCAGGGGTGGGGTGGAGGGGGGGTGGGGGGTTACCTACAGGGGGATTTGTGATTCTAGTCTGTGAATTAAATGCCTGTCTACAATTCAACACTGACTTAAAATGAGTCAAAACATATACATGCCTACTTTAAAAGTACAAAGGTCACAAGACTGATTCTGTTTTATAATACAATGAATTAAAAAAACTAAAACTAATGAATGATGCTGAACACACACAGGGGTATATGAAACATTATCTGTATCCCCATCATCTTCACTAACTATGTGTTGTTTTTCTTGAAAATACAACAGTCCATTATGTCTTACTGTAAAATTCTTAATGCAATGTAATTCCAGTCTCAGAAATGGGAATGTGATGGCACAAAATAGTCTGAAGCCCCCCCAAATCCCTAGCAACACCATGGCAGTCAAATTCTGCAAGCTGATGACAATGCCGGGCCTAGCGTCCTCAGATGTCGGGCTGACATATTAGGGACAATTCTGCGAGCATTCCCACACCTGCACTGCCCAATAACCTGAGCAGCTTCAGCCAATCAGAACGCGACAATGAACATTGTGCACTGAAAACCCAGTGTGGCCACCAAGTCTAGGACACCATCAACTAAAGCAGAACAACAGAGTGCTAGACTGGCAACTTGTGAACGAAACCTTCAAGATAAGCAATGGCACATGCTCACTGATGACAAGAGATATGAGCTGCAATCGAACTACGCCCATCTGAATGTTGGAATGGGATGGAACTCCAATTATTGTGCATTCCACCCGTTAACGCAGTACCACAAAACGGCCAGATGGAAAGCTTGTTGAGGAGGGAGGCGGGGCCGAAAGCTCAACACAAAACCCTCTGCTCAGCACCACAACTTTAAGTCCTTGCCAAAGAGAATCTTTGGTCCAGCATAAAAGCATTTTACAGGATGGTCCAGTCTCAGAGATGGGAATTTTACAGGATATGCGTACAATTTCCAATTTTACAATGGTCCAATTTGACAGGAAACATGTACAACAGTGCTGATCGCAACTCGATGCAGCAAACAACCAGCACAGAGCACCAGCTGGCCAACTACCATTAGCAAAACAAACGAATTATAATCATTATTGAGGGTTACAAATAGACGATTTCCAGAAATAACAGGCGAAGATAATTTGACAGTTTTCTTACTCCAGGAGAGTGAAGTCCCCTGAATGGAGGCGGCAGTGGAGAAGAGCCCATCTGTGACAATTTTAGATCTTCAAGCATGGACCCATTATAAGTTATACTAGGCTACTAGCTGGGGGAACCTATTATCCGATCTGCATGTTCCCCATGAACAGCGAGTGCTTGATTGGCATTTCTGATGCATTTTCTGCCTTTTGTATCTGGGTATCTGTCATATTCCCCATGTGCTCACTGTACCCCCAACAAAAGCGTGCCTACTCTGCGCTAAAAAACCCAGGCATGGACCTATATATATTTACAGGTCCATGCCCGTAGGCACTTACCGAGTGCAGTCCCCTGGATTTCTGAAGATCGTCTATTACCAAGATCATGCAATTCATTTAACACATCAAACAGAGTTTAAAAAAGGAAAAAAAAAGAGGGCTGTGATTATATAGTTGCATACCAGGACTCTCAAAGGAAAAGGAAAATCAGACCCCCCAAAAGGTCACTTGTATACATGTACACAGTACAGACCAGTTTTCTTCAAAATGGGGGGTGGGGGGGAGGACTTGGGGGGGGGGGGGGGAGGACTTGGGGGGGGGGGGGGCGGGGAGGGGTGGGGGTGGGGGGGGGGGCATGGCATAGCACCAGAAAAATGTATACCAGTTGTCTCCATTCGGTGATGCGACAGATTTAGCTTCACTGTTAGTCATTTCTTCCCAGTGTCTGATACAAAACTCTCTTTGTTCATCCAGTGTGGATCATTTTTCTTTCGCTCTATGATGTGACGCCACATCGCTACTGTCCAACTCTTGTCTGCAGCACTGATCATTTCTCCCCATTTTGTGATACCAACTATTTATCTTCTTTCCCACAATGTTGGCTATTTCTCGATTCTGTGATACCACAGACTATCCACCTCTCTTGTCCAGTGTTGGTTACTTCTTCCCATCCCACAGCATTGCTGTTTCTCTTTGTCATCAGTGCTGGTTACCTCTCTCCATTCTGTGATGTCACCGGCTGTTCACCCAAGTGATGTCACCAGCTGTTCACCAGAGTGATGTCACCAGCTGCTCACCAGAGTGATGTCACCAGCTGCTCACCAGAGTGATGTCACCAGCTGTTCATCCAAGTTCCCAGAGCTGGACTCATCACTGCCAGTGCTGATGTTACTTGTTCTGGAACGTCCCGAAGAAGAAAAGTTGTTTCCTTGGGTTGCTTCTCGACAAAACCATCAACACTTCATGTCTCTATCGCCCATCTGGACCCCTGCTGTCATCCTTTTATCTGCTCTCCTCAGCCTTCTCCTCTCCCTCCCAGTCTCTGCCCCATCTTCATCACCTGCTTTCACATTTTCATCACTCTCCTTTTCCATCTCCAGCAGCAGGTCTTTCTGACTCTCCACCCTCTAATTTTGTGGAGCTGTTGCCTGTCTTCTATTAGTCAGTCTCCACCCTCTAATTTTGTGGAGCTGTTGCCTGTCTTCTATTAGTCAGTCTCCACCCTCTAATTTTGTGGAGCTGTTGCCTGTCTTCTATTAGTCAGTCTCCATCTCCTCTCCTTCCTTCTTTGCCATCACTGTTGCTGCTGCTGCCATTGTTGTTGCTGCTGTTGCTACATGCTGATGATCTTCTTCAGTTTTAGTCGCCTTCTCGGCCGATTCCGTGCTTGCTGGTTGGTCATTCGAGGACTCGTCCGTGAACTGGAACACAACAAAAGCGACGTTAGATATCCAGTGATTGTGTTATGCATGGCACCCCTTTCACTCTCAACTCTGTCTCCTTTTTTGTTCTTAACACAATCAGTACACCTATTACATGGAGAAAAAGATGACAAGAGGCTCATTACTGCTGATGCTGAAAGACTTCAAACAGACAGGAATACAATTTTATATATATTGACTTGTTATGTGCAACGCTACTAACAAATTGAGCTAATGTATGAGAGTATTGTGACCATGTCCAAAGATCAATCAAATTCAGATGATATACTTAAAGAGTTCCATTCACCAGAATACTTTTACAAGCTCTGTAATCTACTTTAAAAACAAACCTTCACGTGTATCAACTTAACCCCCCCCCCCCCCCCCCAGTCTTTCAAGACACTGAAACTTGCCTTTAAAACAGTTTCAAAAGCGTGACTGCAATCAGATGCATGTGTTTGTGTGCCTGTGTGGATGTGCATGTGTGACCTCTTCAGTTGTAACAGCTAATGCTGGAATTTTCTTGGACTCTATACATGTGAACATCGTCAATCTGTCCTTGACAGCACAGTTGGCAGCCTGTTCATATCATTTTCACTTTGTTCATTTGTGTGCTTCCTTCACATTTCTGCTCTGTCATCAAAACGAGGATCCTGCTGAA
Source organism: Alviniconcha marisindica (assembly GCA_018857735.1). Lineage (NCBI taxonomy): Eukaryota > Metazoa > Mollusca > Gastropoda > Provannidae > Alviniconcha > Alviniconcha marisindica. Next base: position 558,739 of record JABMCL010001879.1, on the reverse strand, counting down.
GTATGTACATATCCAAGCTGACATCACCATAAAGCCTTGGGCCAAAGCCCTACTCTTAAGAAAGCAAAATAAGCAATTCAAAAACCAAAATGCTTGAAAAAAAATACACACATGATTACACACAGAATTAACAGCTGCACAAACACAACAGACCAATGGCTTAACAGCAAACCACCGGAAAAGTCATGACAATGAGGAAGGAGAAGGAAGAGGAGACATTCCATCATCAGCACAACACTGACTGCACTGCACTAAGGATGAAATCAACCATAACAGCGCCCTCAGAATGGACACAAAGTTACAACAATCCACACTCAGAAGAAGATACTCATAGCAGTTCACACAGTAGAACCTACTGAAACTGGGTCCTTTTCTGAAAGTAAGTGAATTTCTGTTTCAGGCAACTGGATTCGAAATGTGTCTAGCACATGCTTTCTTGCACAATCTTTAGTTCTTTTATAGCACATTTCTGCTAAGAGGACATCTGACATGCCAAGCAGCCTCCCTGGTCTTAACAGTGTTTGTGCCGGGACCATTTACACCAGCAAAAGTTTCCCAGCTGAGTTGGGGCTGGGCAGGAGACACTGTGCTTACACATGGCTGCCCTGGAACGCATGCAAGCCATGCTCTGCTCTGCTCCACAACAGGGATGAGCATGGTTCACATTCCACTGCGCACAATCTGACGTCATGCCAGAAGTTTTTAGTTTAAAAAAAAAAAAAAAAAAAACTCTGCAAGTGCAAGATTTGTAAGAATCACGGCAGACAGATGACGCGTTTGGAGGAATGATGACGTCCAACTTCCAACTGAAGTTGTAAATGCATTAAGGTGGGCTGATCCAAAGCCGTGCCAGACTGCAGGTGGGGAACCAGCCCTGATCGTAGTGTAAATGGCCCTGTTGCAAGCATGTATACCATGGCTGTTTCCCTATCAAAAACATTCAATCAAGTGGAAGGAAAGGAAGGCAACAAAGAGACACAGCATGCAGATGACACAAGAGAAAGTATGAACACATATATAGCTAAAAAGTAACCAACCCTGCTGGAACATGATCTGTACACTAAATAACTAGGGGTATGCGGGGTTGAGAAACAATAAAATTCAAACCACATGCAGTGGAATTCCCTTGAGAAGAGCTTAAGACAAAGTGACTTGAGGAAGAAATGATTTTGAAATTTCCAACCACCTTGTCTTAAATGGGACACCAAGCAAAGACCCAAGCTGGCCTAAAATCATACAATTCTTTCCCTCTACAGGCTCTCCATGGCTGTTTTACCATACCAATATTTATGCCACAGAAACACTCTCCTGCTTCAGTCTGAGCTCCTCAATGTACAACCATTTGGGTTTGTTCTTTCCCAGTTGAGTTTAAAAAGGTTGGATTATGATGCAATATACACATCTGCCATGTCACAGACACAGACTGCCAGGCACAAAATGGCACTGCTCATGGCCATGTTTATTCAACTTGCAAGCAGTAATTTAACAATAACAACAAAATCATAACAAACTAGACCATAAATTAACTCAAAAACTGCTTGAGTGTATTTTTGGTTTCACTGCTACTAATTAGTCTAATAGGGCAGTTTTGCTTGGTGTCCCCTTTAAATGGGATTTCACTATAAATGCATGGGACTTCCAGCAGTAGATATATATGCATTACATGAAAATCATACTGGCTTATCATTTTTGTCCACAAACACCAACCATTCAACAACAGATGATCACATATCAAACACACTGATCAACTACAGCAACTTGTGACAGTAACAATTCCAACTTGGCATTAGAGAGAGAAAGATTCAAAACAAGTTGGGGGGGGGGGGGTTACACATGAAAATGCAGCAAAAGCACAGTGTCTAATGCCTACAATGGAACAGTGCACAGGCTCCCTTTGTTACCTGGTTACACAGCATCGTAACGCAAGTTTACTTACAATTCCACTTCACCCCATTGGGGCCACAAAATGAGAGCGAGCTCCAACCTTGGACCTCAGTCTGATTCAATAATATAATAATAACAATAATAATAATGATAGTGAATTCATAAAGCACTGTCAGAGACTCAAAGTGCTCTACAACTTAATTTGTTTCATTGCAAAAGTAAGATTAGGGCTTGGAGCACCACATTTTTTACCTCAAAAAGGTGACACAAAATTTTAGGGTTCATGGTCATTTCTCTATCTACTTGGCCTGGTACCCATTTAAACAAAAGCAAGCTGAATCTATTTCTGAAATCTGCAGTCTTTGGCAATCTCTCTCTCAGTGTTACTGTTGTGTGCTTTCTTTCTCTCTCTAAGCCCTCTGGTCTTATGGTTGCCATGGAAACAGTGAGGTCACCTGTGGGGGTCAGTGTGCACAGGGTTAGTGACACTGGGCGATGTGTCAGAGTGGCCGCTGCTGGGTTCTAAGTGCTGCAGACCAGAGAGGGGCGACAGAAACAGACGATGATGAGTTGTAGGCCGTGAGTAGTACAAAGCAGAAGCAATGAATGAGCTGACATCATGGGTATCAAGCAAAAACAGACAATGAGTCGATGTCATGGATTAATTAAGGCAGAAAAAAAACAGAAGCAGTAGCTGCACACAGTTCTTTCAAACTATTCTCATTGTCCACAACCTACAGTTTGTTTGTGAGCATACAACTGCACAGGTCATGTATCATGTGTAGATGGTGGGGTGAGATTTTCATATTTAACACCCAATCAAGCCTGCACGTTACATGAGGGGTGCTGGGGGGGGGGGGGGGGGGGGGATTCCATTTAAAAAAACTAAGACGGTACAACACACATATGCAACTAATAAACCTACTAGTTATATTAAACAACAGTATGACATCAGTGTCTGTGTAACTGCACGACCTCAGTCTGCCTTGCTGGATGTGAGCTCTTGCACAGGCATGGACAATATACACACATGTACATAATACTGTTAATATATAAGATGCATAAATGCCCTTCATTAACAGACAAATCCAATGCAGGCTTTGTTCAAACTGTTTTCATTATACCTTCATTGGTGAAGGACGGAAGGAAAGAAGGACGGAAGGAAGGGCTGTTTGAAAGTGAAGATGTGCATTTGTATAATCACAAACTCTGATCAATTCTGATAATGCCAGAACCTAGCTTTCTATGTGCAGCATCAAGCATCCCACCACCACTACAGAATAGTACAGTGAAAACAGTCCATGTGCACCGACATGTTTCACAGTGCAGCATCAAGCAGCCCACCACCACTACAGAACAGTTCAGTGAAACAGTCCATGTGCACCGACATGTTTCACACAGCATTCAAATTTCAACCCATCACCATAACTTCATGAAGAAAACTGTGGGCACAGACAAAATAAAGCATGTCCGGCTGAAGAAATTTAACTGGGCAGGTAAGGGAAGCATACAACTACTGCACATAAACTGTTACTTAGTGATAACATGTGTGGATGAGGCTATGATCACAGCTTAATAGACTCACGAAAAATGAGACGAGAAACCACAGTCACAGTTCTAGTCCAAGTAGTAACATTTGATGCCCAACAAAAATGTGTCATACAAACAACTGTGATGGTTACAGGGGGCACTTCACAACTTAATGCTCTGCATAGAGCAACAGGTTTTGCAGTCATGCAGTTAAACAGTAAACAGGAAAAATACATGCAGTCTCAATGCTTTAATTCTGTGACTGCATCAGCAACAACTGGGGTATCAGGTTATCACAGGCACTTACCTACTGTGAATCCCTTTAAAATGCACTAGTATTTGTTACAATGTTAGGAAACAAAACAGTCCTATGCATCTTGTTAATGTCAACCATTTGGTTATTTTGTTACTTGTAACAAGCAACTGAAGATAATCTGCAGCAACAACAAAAAAATAGTGCAAATCCTAATAAGACTTCATGCGAAAGCCGGTACTCAAGAAAAGATGATTTTTCTGATAGTCATGTTTCAAAGACCTGTGCTAGGAAAGACCCATGTCTTTATAATCAACATATTTATCATTTTCTTTTCTTGTTTTCTGGAAAATATCAGTCCTTTTCTGTGTCTTTAAAAAATAAAAATAAATAATAGTTTTTAAGTGTATAAAGTATAGTCTTTTATTACCTTCTTTACAAACAAAAATAACCCCTCATCACGTATGGGAAAATCTGACTATTTCCAAGCAATTTAAACCTCCAACAGAGTTTATACTTTATGACATTCTTCGAGTTTCTGTAAAAGCAGAACAAGGGTGAGAGACTCAGAGAGAGAGAGAGAGAGAGAGAGAGAGGAGTCTCTAAATATCGTAATCATACTTCCATGACGATAGGGTTCTTGTTAAGCCCTATTGTGCCCCCATCCCCTTTTTTTATTCCAAGAACGAAGAGGTGTTCTGCTGAACATTAATTGAAAATGCTGTTCCATTCCCATACAGTATCACAGATTTGTTGTTACACAGTGTATATAAAGACTTCACCGGCCCACCATCTCAGCAAGAGCCACAGAATGCTCACACACCAAAGGTCAGTTCATCGCCCTTGTTCTGCAGCTGTCTTACGTTGTGTTCTGTGTTATACACATTACTGCTTACACAGTGTTTCCTAGTTTCTTGAAGATATTTTCTACTGGGGCGAACCAAAGCAGATTTGGCTGTGGTCAGGACTACCCTCAACACAAAAATAAACTGCAGGTGATACAGGTATAGCAGCCTAGTCAAACCACCAACAGCCGGTGTTGTCTCATCATACAGGTATAGCAGCCTAGTCAAACCACTAACAGCTGGTGTTGTCTCATCATACAGGTACAGCAGCCTAGTCAAACCACTAACAGCCGGTGTTGTCTCATCATACAGGTACAGCAGTCTAGTCAAACCACTAACAGCTGGTGTTGTCTCGTCATACAGGTACAGCTGCAGTCAAACCACCAACAGCTGGTGTTGTCTCATCATACAGGTACAGCAGTCTAGTCAAACCACTAACAGCTGGTGTTGTCTCGTCATACAGGTACAGCTGCAGTCAAACCACCAACAGCTGGTGTTGTCTCATCATACAGGTACAGCAGCCTAGTCAAACCACTAACAGCTTGTGTTGTCTCGTCATACAGGTACAGCAGCAGTCAAACCACCAACAGCTGGTGTTGTCTCATCATACAGGTACAGCAGCCTAGTCAAACCACTAACAGCCGGTGTTGTCTCATCATACAGGTACAGCAGCCTAGTCAAACCACCAACAGCTGGTGTTGTTATACAGGTACAGCAGCAGTCAAACCACCAACAGCCGGTGTTGTCTCATCATACAGGTACAGCAGCAGTCAAACCACCAACAGCTGGTGTTGTCATACAGGTACAGCAGCAGTCAAACCACCAACAGCCGGTGTTGTCTCATCATATAGGTACAGCAGCAGTCAAACCACCAATAGCTGGTGTTGTTTCATCATACAGGTACAGCAACAGTCAAACCACCAATAGCTGGTGTCTCATCATATAGGTACAACAGCAGTCAAACCACCAATAGCTGGTGTTGTCTAGGTGCTGCCAGAGCATTCCACAGAGGCCTGCCAGACTCCACATCAAGGGGAAACAACAGCAGAGAGAAAGAAAAAAATCCTACAGCAGTTGACGTTAGTGGTAAGTGATAATCAGTTTATGCACTATCTGAATTATATTACAGTGCAGTGAGTTTAACTCGTGTCAGAGTGTTGCGCGATATAAGAACTATCTATTATTATTATCTTCTTCATGCCCACTTCGTTCCACAGTGTGATGCAAGCTGGCTGCTGTTCTCCTCATTTCTCTCCAGCAATAAGGCTTCCTTTCTCACTTCTCTGCTCCTGCAGCAATAGGCAGTGCCCCTTATACCCCCCCCCCCACACACACACACCAATGCTTTCATTTTCTTCAGCAAGTAATTTTCCACTTTCTCATTTTGTTTCCTGCACCCCCCCCCCACCCCCCACCCCACATCTCCCCTCCCAGCACCTCATTTCCCTGAAGCTTGTATTTCTCCTTTCTTATCTTATTTCTCTCTGCTATGCAGTCTCTCCCCTTTTGATTTCTCTCCTCCATGCATGGACACTGGTTCATTTCCTTTCAGTTTACGTTCCTGTCTCTTCTTCTTTCTCTGCTGCATTATGACGGATACACCATTCCCTTCTTATTGCTCTCCTTAACGACATAGTGCACATCATTGTTCCTTTCTTACTTCTCTCCTTTCTTGCCAGTGCGCATCAGCCCCCTTCCCTCATTTCCGTTACATGCATTTTTTTCCCATTCTTACATCTCTCCAGCCCACAGTTTTAGCCTTATTTCTCTCAAACATTCGTTCTGAAGTGACCTAGTGCAGTTGACAGGATGTTAAAATCCAATTACTCTCTCCAGCATACATTCTTCTGCCTCTCATTTCTCTCCAGCATGCTTTTTCTCTCTCCTGTCTTTCCTCATTTCTCATCTTCTGCTTTTTAAGTATTGCATGCACAAACACCACTGCAACCAATGATTCTTTTCATCACATAAACTGTAAATGAGGTTTGAACCCTCTTCATAGCACTGTCAAACGGTTAATGAATACGCAACAACTACTGACCACACAGTTAGAACTGGGTTAGATGTTAGCATGACAAAGCCTTACCTTCTGCATATAGGCTAGCTGCTGTTTAGTTCAATGAAACACAAAAAGCAACCAGTGAATTGAATGAAGTGCCTGTTACAGCTCCTCAAGCTTAAAACACTCACTCCAGAATGGACATTATACAAGCAGAACAGAAAGTTGAGAGGAAAGATTCTGTGGGAGTTGAGGGGCGTTAAAAATGTAGTTTAGATCTGGACTTGTTCACCCCTGTTCACTATTCCAGTGCTGGGTTCTTGAGAACCTGCAGTGTAAACGTGCGCTGACATAAAGTGGAATCTCGTTAGTCCTCATACCAATAACCTTGAAAACCCTGGCGTGCAGACATAATTCCATGGTAAGAGAATTTCAAAATACTAACACTTCACTGCTAACTGGGAAATCATGTTCCAGATCTGTAAGCCAAAATACGGAGTAGAAACAATCATCATACCAAAATATCAAATGATCGGGTTAAATTAATACAGAGCTACCCTGTGGCTTAAAGAGCTGAATTCATTCTACCATTCTGTGTGTCGGGGTGTAACTCACTGTATATATCTGTCTGCATATCAGCCCACTCCCCCGCCTCCCATCTTGTTCTTTGTAAAGCACTCAGGGCTTTTTTTTAACGAATTTGCGCTTTAGAAATGATCATTATTATTATTATTTATTACCAGTCATAAAGTAAAAGAAGAGTTCTAAAAGGATGGCACTTAATTAGTTAATAATAATTAGTCCTCTTGTCATCATTACTGCAGCAAAAAAGCTTGACCTCCATAGAGCATCTCCTTCCTGTCACTTGTTACTGCACTATTGTCAGCCTATGACATCAGCGACACAAGGCAAGCAAAGTTCAATGGGGATGCACACGATTCATCCAACCAGAAAACCCATTCATAATATGGACCAATCTATTGAGGATCAGGCAGTCCAGATTAACAAGGCTCCACTGGATGCAAAAAAGGCTCAAAAGATCGGTTTCAGGAACTGGACTGTTCAGCGAGTAGAATTCAATAGATCAGTAAATAAAACCCACATAACTATATAGTCATAGTAATTATACAATTTTTTTCCCAGTGGGAAAAAATTATATAGTCATAGTAAATAAGTTATTTAATTTCCCACTGGGATTAATGAAGTATATTGTTGTTGTTATTGTTATACTGACATACACAGGACAAAAACCCACACCTGTATTTATACCCACACACACAGGTCAAATATAGCCATCCTTAGTCACCCTATTACACTTTATGGCGATTATAGAATTAAAAAGAAAAGAAAAGCAAATGCCTAAAAGCTTAAAAATAAAACAGTAACCTCTCACCTCAAAATGATTGCCAATGAGATGCTGCAGTTCGTGGGCAATGAGCAGTTTGGAGGTGGGGAACTCGCGATCACAGTACTGACAGATGTACATGTTGCCTTCAGCTGGCGCCACCTCCTCCGCTGGACTCCTGTCTCTCGTCCTCTCACCTTCATCTGCAGCAGCTGATGTGCTGGGCTGGGAATCAGCTCCTTTTGCACCTTCACCGGTGGCCAATGCTTTGCCAGCTACAGTCAGTGCATTGCTCACTCCATCCCTACCGACAGTGTCTTTCACGTCAGTTTTGAGCTTCTTGGCAGTTTGGTTTTTGCTGTCCTCCTCTTCATCCCCTGCATGACAGCAAGTAGTCATAGTCAACTCTCACTCCTATATGTGCAACATGCAACCACAGACAATATTCATGTAACAGCAAGTAGTCAGTCAATTCTCACTATCTCTATAGTCAGTTCTCACTATCTGTACACCATGCAGCCACACATGCTATCCATGCAACAACAAGCAGTCACACTGATTCTATCACTGAGAGCTTTTTTCAGTTGATTTATGCTCAAGTTTGCTCGAAATTTATTTATATATAAAACTTGCAAAAACACAGCTGTAAGAGCTGCCATTTTGTGTCTGACAGTCTGTGTCTATGTCATTGTGAGCGAGGCCAACATGAAGCAACAAATATTTTGGGTGTATAAATACTGATAAGTTACTAAGGTTCAAGATGGAAATATTCGTGTGTGTATGTCACTGTGAGTGAGCGCGAGTGTGTGTGTGCGTGTGCGTGTGTGTGCACGCGCGTGCAGCTGCCTGTTTTGAGACTGCACTGCTAGCTCTTACTAAACCACCACTTTTGGAGCAAAGTCCAAGATATATATTCAGATCTGTTAATCGGGATTGGTGAACGCCGTCTTATGACTGCCTGCCGCTATGAATGGAACATTAAAATGTGCCACACCATTGCCTATCTTACTTTCTTTAAAGTGTTGACAAAACCACAGGTCAACATAAAAGAAAAAAGAAGCAGTAAAGTGTCAATACAGTTGCACTGGGAACATTCTGTGGTGCCAAGGTACATTCATCACACATTCACGCAAGTCATAAAACATTAAATTACACAACCAACCTTCATGATTCCATTTCTTCTGAGCCTGCTGTGCCCTGTGCAGTCTTTGTTTGGAAGCAGTCTGAAACTTCTCTGCCACTTCCAAGGCCTGAGTGAGGTCAATTTCATTCACCTCCTGGGCACGCTCACTCTGCCCATTCTCAATCAGCCAATCAGAGAGCTCTGGCAGTGGGCAGAAATGGACTCGAATGTGCTGAGTCAACAGCTGCTGCTTTGGTGCACTGCAAACATGTAAAATGCTGTCTCAACTACTGACTGAGAGAGAGAGGCATTGCCTCTGAGACACAGAGAGAGAGACGGACAGACAGAGAAAGAGAGGGTGGGAGGGCCAGAGAGATAGACAGATAGTGTGGTGATGGGTGCAGGAATGGAGAGTAACACAAGGAGATAGTTACGTGATAATCAATGGCCAGCGAACCATGCAGGTTTATATCATTATCAGGGCAAAATAGCACACAAAAATATCAAACACAACGGCAGGAAGAACATGACAGAGACAACCAAACACATCTGAGACTTTCAGCAGCCATTTTACAAGATTCTGTCTCAAAGTAGCCTCTGAACAACCACAAAACAGCCTCAGCAAAGGAAAGTACACAGCAACTGTAGATGAAGTTACAATGTAATGAAACAGTGATGATAAAAGAAATTAAAGGGGCAAACCACCGGCAAACCAAAATCTTTCCACTGACCTGTAGTCGCAGTAGGGGCAGTGGAAGCTGCTCTTGGCCAGGTGGAATCGCAGGTGTGTCAGCAGATGGTCACGCCGCACGTTCGCGTAGGGGCACCGGTCGCAGCGATACAGTTTCTTGGGCTCAGCATCAAAGGAGTTGTTGTCATCATTCTCATACAGCTCCAGATGGTCATGGACAACGCTGATGGTGACAGGCTCAGACGAGTCGGTGGGAGGCAAAGCACTGGCCAGGGCTACATCAGCAGGTACCTGATGGGCAAAAGGATGAGGACAAATCAGTCTAGGTACCTGATGGGCGAAAAAAGGATGAGGAAAAATCAGTCTAGGTACCTGATGAACAAGGATGAGGACAAATCAGTCTAGGTACCTGATGGGCAAGGATGAGGACAAATCGGTCTAGGTACCTGATGGACATGGATGAGGACAAATCAGTCTAGGTACCTGATGGGCAAGGATGAGGACAGACATGTTCAGGTACCTGATTGACAAATCACTCTAGATATCTGATGAACAAGGACCAAGGCAGACTGGTTCAGGTACCTGATGGACAAGAATGAGGACAAATCAGTCTAGGTACCTGATGGACGAGGATGCACAGATGGCTTCATGTACCCAATTGACAAAAATGTGAACAAATCAGTCTACCAGGGCAAACTGGTCCAGGTACCTGATCGACAAGAATGAGAACAAATCAGTCTAGGGGCAGATAGATTCAGGTACCTGATCGACAAGAATGCAGACAATTCAGTTTTGAGTTTGCTTTCTAACACCCCCCCCCCCCCCCCCACCCTTCCTCTGTAATTACAGGCAGTTTGCACTTACAAAGGCACTTTCAACAGCCAGAACTTCACAGCTACTGCTGCAAAGCCTGCAAGGTTCCACCACAAGTATGTGGTTTGCTGTATCCATCCCCATCCCCTTCAAATATTTCTATACCTCATTCAAAGGCTGCAGACTGAAGAAAATGTTCAGCACTCCTAAATGGCTGTGCATTGGTTGGAGGACTGATTCTGTTCTCTTACCTCCTTCAAGTGCTATGCACTGGTTGGAAAAGGACTAGACGGCCAGCAAGTTCTGTTTGTTCTCTTACCTCCTTCAAGTGCACAGGTTGGAGAAGGACAGGTTCTGTTCCTTCACCTCCTTCAAGACAGTGCTGCTGTCTGGAGAAAGCCTGGTTCTGTTCTCTTACCTCCTTCAAGTGCTGCAGGTTGGAGAACAGGTTTTGTTCTCTTACCTCCTTCAAGTGCTGCAGGTTGAAGGACAGATTCTGTTCTCTTTCCTCCTTCAAGTGCTGCAGGTTGGAGGACAGGTTTTGTTCTCTTACCTCTTTCAGGTGCTGCAGGTTGGAGGACAGGTTTTGTTCTCTTACCTCCTTCAAGTGCTGCAGGTTGAAGGACAGGTTCTGTTCTCTTTCCTCCTTCAAGTGCTGCAGGTTGAAGGACAGGTTCTGTTCTCTTTCCTCCTTCAAGTGCTGCAGGTTGGAGGACAGGTTTTGTTCTCTTACCTCCTTCAAGTGCTGCAGGTTGGAGGACAGGTTTTGTTCTCTTACCTCCTTCAGGTGCTGCAGGTTGGAGGACAGGTTTTGTTCTCTTACCTCCTTCAGGTGCTGCAGGTTGGAGGGCAGGTTTTGTTCTCTTACCTCCTTCAGGTGCTGCAGGTTGGAGAAGGACTGGGTGGCCAGCAGGTTCTGGTTGGGCATGAGGTGAATCCTCTGGTGCTGCGCCAGCAGGGTGATGGAGGGCACGGAGTAGTCGCAGTATTGGCACATGTGGCGCTGCCGACTGCCGTGCAGCTCCATGTGGCGCAGGAAATGGGAGCGTTTGCCGCTGGCGTAGGGACACTTCTCACAGCTGTACTTCTTGAACCGCGAGATCTCCAGCAACGTATCCACCTAGTGAAACAAGTCAGGGGTAATAGCATCAACAGGATTCTCATAAATAAATGCTGCAATGTCCCTGTGGGGTTTTGTTGTTTATTTTGTTTTGCGTTCTTTGTGCTTGGTGGAATGATGTTACACTCTTAGGATGAATTAAGTTCTAAACATCAGTTCAGCTCAATGGTGGTACCTATGCCCTTGGGGAAGTCTGTATGCATTCCACCCCATCTCTCAGAAGTTTACCCAGTGCTGTCTTTGGGACAATTCCAATGTTGGTCTAATTGATGATGGCCCTTTCACATCTTTTCAAGATTGCTGAGCACTCCCCCTTTCTACACTTCTCTCTTCCAGGCGACCAACTGTGTATGTCCTTGGCTTTGCACCCAAAGCAGTGTCTCAAGCTCCTCAACATTTAAGATCTTGAGACACAAGCCACTTGTAATGGTTGCTTTGCCCACCTATCTGCTTGGTGATTTCCCTCGACTGCAACATGTCCTGGATAGTACACTGAAACTTCACAGAGCAGCAAATCAACACAGTCCATCTATCCAGGGTAAAACACCTAAACTTAATAAAGCAGCAAATCCAGGACACAAAGTGGACCAGTGCAGCCGTTCCCATTTCAAAGAGCAGAACCCAAACTATATTGCAGGAGATTAAAGACCTGAATTACATGACAGACTCCAACCATAAAATCCTACTACAGTCGGACCTGCGCCTGAGAGACCAGCCCCTTTCAACATCACTTTTTTACAAACCTTTCCTTTCACATTGCCATGTAAAGAGACCCCTGATCAAGGGCCAACCTTCTGTTCAGATCACTCTCGTCTCAGTTTGACCATGGTCTTCAAAGGTGGCTTCCACTATAGCAGCAAGAAATCTCTGCCACACACAAAGTGTTTAGACTGTTAAGGACACTATTCCACTACTTGCAGAAACACTCTGTCTGCCATCACTAGTATCAAGAGGACTTGAAGTCTCAGTATCTCCCTTGTGTTCCTGTAGGATGTTTCCTATCAGGGAGACCTTAAGTCTTGGTATCTCACCTTGTGTTTCTGTGGGATGTGTCTGCTATCAGGAAGACTTGAAGTCTTGGTATCTCATCTTGATTTTTTGCAGGATGTGCTTACTATCAGCAAGACCTGAAGTCTAAGTATCTCCCTTTGTGGTGCTGTGGGATGTGTCAGCTATTGGAAAGACCCGAATTCTAGATATCTCACCTCAGTTTCTGCAGGATGTCTGCAATCAGGAAGACCTGAATTCTAGATATCTCACCTGAGTTTCTGCAGGATGTCTGCTGTTAGGAAGACCTGAATTCTAGGTACCTCACCTCTGAGTTTCTGCAGGATGTGCCTGCTATTAGGAACACTTCCAAGTCCTGATATCTCACCTTGTGTTTCTGCGGAATGTCAGGGGAGGCAAACACGCTGCCCTGGTTCTCATCATCAGGCTCAGCAGAGATCTTGGACACACCCGGGGCATCCTCTTGCCGCTCCAGGTCGAAGGTTGTGGTGTCGCTGGGGTCAGGCTGGTACTGGCGGAGGTGAACCTTCATGTGGTGCGACAGCAGGCCCTTGGCTCCCACGTAGTAGTCACAGTAGGGGCACTTCATCAAGGGGTGGTCGCTCTTGCGGAACCCGTGCATGAGCTCATGCAGGCGGACATTGCGGGAGCGGATGTTGGTGTAGGGGCACTTGCGGCACTGAATCAGCTTCTTGTACATGCCATTGCGCAGGACAAAGCCCGGCCGGTTGCCCACCGAGCATTGCGTGGCAATCTTCATCGGAGACACAGCTGGGGAGGTGGACAGGCTAGCCGTGATCTTGTTGGCAATCATTTTCTGCTTGATGGCGGCAATCTCCACAGCATCCAAGACAGCGCTGGCATCAGAAGCCAAGGACTTTGTAGGGGAAGAGGTGGTGGAATCTTCCCGATAATCTTCGCCGTGGAGACGAACATGCTGCTTGAGCAGTCGGCGATGGGTGACCCAATAATCGCAGTACTCGCACTTGTACTCTGCAGCGGGCTTGGGCCGGTGGAACTGCTTGTGGTACAGGAAATCATTCTTGCTGTTCGTCATGTACGGACACTTCTCGCAGTTGTGTCGCTTTGGGGTTGCCTCAAGTGCCACCTTCCCTCTCTTAGATGGGGATGATGGTGGCGTTTTCTCCGCCACCGCTCTCCAGCCAACCATCTCCAGAGTGGCCTGGTCATCAACAAACTCCTCATGGCACTTCATATGCTGGTGCAGCAGCCTCGGGGCGCAGACGTAGTATGGGCAGAACTTGCATTTGAACTTGTTCTGGCCAGTGGGCTGGTGGTAGGTGTGGTGGAACGTCAGCATGCCACGCTTGTCCGTGCGGTAGGGGCAGATGGTGCAGTAGTAGCGCTTGGTGCGAGCTCCCTTGGACGTTTCATCTCCCACACCGTTGGCACTTGCAGCGTCACTCTCTGTCTTGCTGTCTGTGCCCAGCTTCTTTTTGATCTTCAGAGCCTGCAAAAATCAAAACGACAAATTAAGCTGCTGACAATGAAAGAGGCTCCACTACTGACACTGCCATCTCGTGACTAACAAACAACAGTTCAGATTCATTGACTTTAATCTTCATTTATTACCAGGTAATGAATATTACAGGGTGAATAAATAGGTAATCTGGATATCTCAGCTTTGTCTCATTTTATAAAGGTTTAATCTACCACAAGTGTCAGTCTTACAGTCGAAGCAACGTCTAGCAATGAACATACTTCATCACAGTCTGCAATACAAAGTCTAGGAGAAGAAAAAAAACCCTCCCCATCTCAACTCAGCATTCTTAAAAAACACCTCCTGATCTCCACTCATACCCTCAAACTGCAGCAACAAACTTTGAAAGAAACATACAGATCACTGTGCACAGTTGAGAAACATTCTCCAATCATGACCAAAACTCCTTTCCCCTGTTACCTGATTATTGTCCGTGGAGCCATGCTCAGACAGAAGGTGCTTCATCATCTCCTCCTCTGTGGATGTCTCCATGGTGTTTCCTGTGCACAGCCGACACAGATAGGCATCAACGTAGCGTGCTGTCCCTGCCCCCTTACCAGGTGACACCCCCTGGGCTCCAGTCTTGCTGAACTTGATGACAATTTTGGCATAGGAGCTGTAGTCCGTGCTGTTGTGCTGCTTACGGATGTGGCGGTAGATGGGACTGCGGAAGCGTGAGGTCAGGCCACAGGCCGAGCAGTGGAACGGCTTCATGCCATGCTTCTGCATGTGGCTGACGATGTGCGATTTGAGTGCTGACACAAATGGACACTTCGGACAGTGCCAGACCTTCCCCGTGATTGGTGGCTGCTTCTTTGGTGACTTGGACGGACTGAGGGATTTGGAAGGCGAGGGGAATTTGAGGCCGGATCGCCCTGGGGAGTGTTTGAGTGGGGACCCCCCAAGAGAAACTCCTGGGGTGTGTGGGTTGATGTTGGGTGGGTTGTAGTGGTAGTCCATGAAGGTCTGCCTGGCCTCCTGCACGTCCATGAAGATCACCTCTGCTGCGTCATCCTTGTGCCGACGCTCAATGTGGCGGCAAATGTCTGTGCGCCAGTTGGAGCGGTACCCGCACCCAGAACATTTGTAACGTCGAAACCGACCAAGCAGCATCTCCTGCGACTTGTACGGCATGTCTTGGACAAAAATGGACTTGCTCTCTCCTGAAGCGCTGCCGGAGTCTTTCTCAGCAGCTGCACTGCTGTTCCACCCAGCATCAGTCTTGTGCTCAGATTCCTTCAGAGGGGACGGCCTGCTATAATCAGCATAAGTGGCCCTTGCCTGGTCCAGCTGAAGGACTATGACGTAACCAAAATGATCTGGATGCTTGACACGCAGGTGCTTCTTGATGTCCCACTTCCAGTTTGACCGCTGGCCGCAGACAGAGCACTGAAATGGCTTGACATAGCCATGCTTCTTGGGGTCGCTGTGCTTAGAGGTGAAAAAACCCAGTTCACCGCCAGACAACTTGGCATCGCATATTGGTGGTGATGGAGGGACAGCACTGTTGGTGGGCAGGCCTGTGTAATAGTTGAACTCGACTCCATCTGCTACTGAGATGATGCGGACCTCGCTGTTGGGGTGGATGTAGTTGTAGTGCTTCTTGATGGACCCTTTGGATACGCCCTGCTTCCCACACTCGGCGCAGCGAAACATATTGCTTGATCCATCCTGACCCTCCTCCTCCTCCACCTTCATCTTCTCCGCAGTGCCATCCTTCATATCCTCTTCCTGGCTGGGGGAAACAGGCTCTTCCTCTTCTTCCTCCACCTCCTCCCCCTCAGCAGAAATGGTAATGGGTTTGGCAATGATTCCAACACCAGGCTGACCATCATGTTCACGGCGCTGGTGCTTGCTGACGCTCCAACGATACCGAGAGCGAAACAGGCAATGGGAGCACTTGTACTCGTAGCACCTCTTTGGCTCCTGCTGCTGCTGCTGCGGGAGTTTGCTCTTCAGCAGCAGGGCTCCAGCAGCCCTGGAGGTGATCGGCTTGGTGCTGAGCGTGATGCTGGCTTCTGGGTTCAAGTGATGGTCACGCTTGATGTTGGGTCTGGTGGCAAGATACTCCTGGATCGTGGTCCTCGCCTCCTCCACGGACAATGTCACCACGTCCTGGGTGCTTCCTGGGTGCTTGCAGGCCATGTGCTTGCGAATGTCGTATTTCCAGTTGCCGCGCTGGCCGCACATGGGGCACATGAACTGCTTGAGGTTGAGATGCGTCTCCATGTGGTTCTTGATCTTGTGGGCCTGCACATTGGAGAAGGGGCACAGCTGGCATCTGTAGATCCTGTTGCCATCTTTGTCCATTGTGGCCTCCGAGCAGTTGCTGAGGGAGTCGGACAGGCTCACCGTGTCTGAGATGCTGTCTTCGTTCCCCTCCTCCACCTTGACCTTTCCTGCTGGCCGTTCCAATGCTTCGTCCTCACCCATGTCTGTCAGCAAAAGGAAAACGGTTACAAAAGCACTGGAAGGTGTTTGCCTACAGTTCACTGTAAAACAAACAGCACAGAAAATGAATCCAGCAGCTGATGTGATTCAGTCTGGACTGGACAGATCATTTCTCTGTTTCTCCAACAGATCAACTTTCTATCAACTGATAATAATAAAAGAGATTTATACATCTCCCCGTCTTCCAAACTATGGGGAAGCACAGAACACTTAACAGTAACATTAGCAACACACAGACAGTCAGACACACTGAAAGACACAGGCACATGCATGTGCACACACACACACAAAAACAAAAAAAAATCTTTACAAATATTGGGGATGAAGATCAGTACCTACAGAACTAGTTATTAAACACACAAGTCACATGTCTTGAGGGCAGTTTTCAAAGAGGAAGCAGAATATAAGTGGCAGTGCTTGAGGCAAATGGTTCCAAACAGAAAGGCCAATGTAAACAAACAACTACAGATCTTTCACCAAAGTGTTTTTTCGTTTATTTGTGGGTTTTTTGTTGTTGTTGGGGGGGGGGGGGGGGGTTCACATGAGGGATAACAAATGTACAGTATCAGATATGGGCTGTAAATGTCTGGTTGGAGTGTCAAGTTAAAGGAGACCAGAGAGACGCTGGGACAACTCACTCCAGTCCAATGTCACCTGATGCTGACAGAATGTTGTCAGACACCATAAAGGACTGGAACCACCATGTCCTTCCAAGCTTCCATAAAGGAATAGAACAACTTTGACCTTCCCAGCTACCATTAAGGACTGGAACAACTCTGTCCTCCCCAGCTACCATTAAGGACTGGGACAACCTTGTCCTTCTTCCCAGCTACCATCAAGGACTGGAACAACTTGGTCCTTCCCAGCTACCATAAAGGACTGGAACAACTTTGTCCTCCTTCCCAGCTACCATCAAGGACTGGAACAACCTTGTCCTTCCCAGCTACCATCAAGGACTGGAACAACTTTGTCCTTCCCAACTACCATCAAGGACTGGAACAAATTTGTCCTCCTTCCCATCTACCATCAAGGACTGGAACAACTTTATCCTTCTTCCCAGTTACCATAAAGGACTGGAACAATCTTGTCCTTCTTCCCAGCTACCATAAAGGACTGGAACAACTCTGTCCTCCTTCCCAGCTACCATCAAGGACTGTAACAACTTTGTCCTTCCCAACTACCATCAAGGACTAGAACAACTTTGTCCTTCTTCCCAGCTACCATCAAGGACAGGAACAACTTTATCCTTCTTCCCAGTTACCATAAAGGACTGGGACAATCTTGTCCTTCTTCCCAGCTATCATGAAGGACTGAGACAACTCTGTCCTCCTTCCCAGCTACCATCAAGGACTGGAACAACTTTGTCCTTCCCAACTACCATCAAGGACTAGAACAACTTTGTCCTCCTTCCCAGCTACCATCAAGGACTGGAACAACTTTATCCTTCTTCCCAGTTACCATAAAGGACTGGGACAATCTTGTCCTTCTTCCCAGCTACCATGAAGGACTGGGACAATCTTGTCCTTCTTCCCAGCTACCGTCAAGGACTGGGACAACTTTGTCCTCCTTCCTAGCTACCATCAAGGACTGGAACAACTTTGTTCTCCTTCCCAGCTACCATAAAGGACTGGGACAACCTTGTCCTTCCCAGCTACCATAAAGGACTGAAACAACTTGCCAGATGGCAGTCACAGCAAGAACTCCAGACCAACATTGTCACTGTTTTCTCTTTGCATTTAAAAAATAAATAAATGCGTTAGCAATTATTTTTTGTGTCTGATTCATAATAGTAGTTGTGTGTCTGTAGGCTGGGTGAGGAGTATGTGTATGGCTATGGGTGTCCAGGGGAGGTGAGCAAGAGGGATATGTTTTCTGCTGTTATCATTTGTATCATGGTGTTGTTGCTTTTAATTCAGTGTGATGCTTATTATCATAATTGTTTTATGCTTTTGACATTGTTCTGGTGTTCTTTTACATGCTGTTTTTTAAATTACTGAGCCTTTAGTAGTTAGTTGAATTGCCCTGTGACTGACTTGACTGACTTGGCTAGACACTCTTGTGTCGAGAGTGCTGTAAACAATGGTGAATGCATACCCTTCTTTTCCCTTCTCCCCAGACCTTTCACGCAGGCAGAATAACCAACTGATTGAGGCCATTAATCAGAAGAAGAAGTGAGGGCTTGTTACCTTTCCATGGACACACAAAGTAAAGTGGCAAGAGACCAATCACTCTCACACCTAGATCTGATGTGTGGGAGCACTAACAGTAACATATGCACATGTGGCGTTCCTATGTACAGCATATCAACCAATAATTGAACAAATAAATGTTAAAGATCTCTTTGTTTTTTGAAACAACAGAGAGAAAAGAAACCTCCCTGGACTGACACACCCACCTTCATCAGACTCTGGCATCTTGTCACATGTGGTTACTCCCTTCCCCCCTTTGGAGATGGCCCGGCGCTCTGGACGGTAGACAAAGAACTCTTTCAAATCTGAGTCCTTGGAAACTTCGTTGGGATGCTTGCGATACAGGTGGCGCCCCATGTCCCCTCGCCAGTAAGTCTCATACTGGCAAAGCTTGCATGAGTAGGTCTTCTCCTCTGTGTGCTCATGGGAGTGGCGGTCCATGTCCACCTTGACCTTGGTGAAGAAAGGGCAGGCAGGGCAGCGGAAAAGTCTGGGCGAGTTCTTCTTGATGGCCATCGTTGAGACCTTTTGGGGAACCTGCTCCTGGTCAGGGTTTACCTGCAGACATGCAAGCCTTGAAACATCAGTGTGATGAGTCAGCCATGCTACACAATGAACAAGACTACATGGACATGCAACATCAGTGTGACGAGTCAGTGAACAAGGCTACACAGACATGCAAGCCTTGCAACATCAGTGCGATGAGTCAGCCATGCTACACAGTGAACAAGGCTACACGGACATGCAAGCCTTGCAACATCAGTGCGATGAGTCAGCCATGCTACACAGTGAACAAGGCTACACGGACATGCAAGCCTTGCAACATCAGTGCGATGAGTCAGCCATGCTACACAGTGAACAAGGCTACACGGACATGCAAGCCTTGCAACATCAGTGCGATGAGTCAGCCATGCTACACAGTGAACAAGGCTACACAGACATGCAAGCCTTGCAACATCAGTGCGATGAGTCAGCCATGCTACACAGTGAACAAGGCTACACAGACATGTAAGCCCTGCAACATCAGTGCGATGAGTCAGCCATGCTACACAGTGAACAAGGCTACACAGATATGTAAGCCCTGCAATGTTAGTGTAGTGGGTCAGCCTTGCCACACTGAAAAACTGTAAGATTATACAGACACACAAGCCTTGAAATGTCAGTGTAATAGGTCAGCAATGCCACACAGTGAACACTACACAGCTACACAGACATGCAACATCAGCATAACGGGCCAGCCATGCTACGCAGTGAGCAACACTACACAGACATGCAAGCCTTGCTACGTCAGTGTGATGGGTTAGCCCTGCCACACATGCAAACCTTGCAACATCATAATAGGTCAGCCATGCTACACAACATGGTGAACAACACTACACTAAATCATGTCATGGTTTCTACATTTTTACACAACAAATCTAAACACTTGCACATGATCCAAGCTGGATTAAAATAACACACGGAATACTCTAATCAAAGGGTAAAACTGTTCACTGCTAAAACAACTAGCACAAAAGCTGAAGCAAGTAAAATCAAAAGAACAAGAAAGCATGCACATGAAAAGACAAAAATGAAAGTAAGAAAATGGACCACCATTAAACTTCATTCATTAGCCTTAAAACTTTATATCAGGCACAACACTCATGCAGTTAGCAAAACTACAAAACACAACTAATTCATTTTGCACTAACCAAAGGAAAACAGAAAAGCAGCAACAAAAAGTTCCAAGAAGAGTAACTAATAAAAGCAGTGCTCACAAAGCAAGTTCTGCAGAATATTCAAAATCCACAGCTCTCACACTGGCAAATTTTGATCACAGCACAGCAGCCATGAAAACCTGTCATTGAAAGCATCAATGCCCTGTCACTTTTGCTGTGCATTAATTCTTCTCTACAACTTCAAAGCAAGTGCTGAGCAAGCAGCATATTTGGGGAAATGTAAGCATCCCCTCATCTACAAAGCAAAGTGGACAAAACGGGTGCGTTACCTCGTGGTCGCGCCGCATATGAACATTGAGATCGCCCAGATACTTGTACTTTTTCCAGCACAACGAACATTTGAACCGCTTCACCATCGAGTGTACCCTCAGATGACGCCTCAGGTCACTGGGCCATTTAGCAATGTACGAACAGTAGGAACATTTCTTGTTGATCCTCTTTGCCAATGGCTTGTCCTTAAGCCGAAGCTCCGAAAGAGGCTGGCTTTCATCCGACTCTTCAGACTCGGTAACTTCTTCAACAGCTATCTCCTCATCAAACTCCTCATCGTCCATCTCAATGGTTTCCTCATCATTGTCTCCGCTGTTGTACTCCAGGAAATCTTTGCGACTCACATTGTGCTTGGACTTCATGTGGCGGTTCAGGTCTGAACAGCGCCGGTACTGTGATGAGCAAATGGGACACCTGGCAACAGTCAAATCACTCAATTACCACCACACACCTGGCAACAGTCAAATCACTCAATTACCATCACACACCTGGCAAGTCAAATCGCTGAATTACTATGACAGCTGACACACCTGGCAACAGTCAAATTGTTGAATTACCATGACATGCCTGGCAACAAATTGCTGAATTACCATGACACGCCTGGCAGCAGTTAAATCACTCAATTACCATCACACACCTGGCAACAGTCAAATCACCGAATTACCATGACACACCTGGCAACAGTCAAATCACTGAATTACCATGATGCACCTGGCAACAGTCAAATCACTGAATTACCATGATGCACCTGGCAACAGTCAAATCACTGAATTACCATGACACACATGGCAACAGTCAAATCACAGAATTACCATGACACACCTGGCAACAGTCAAATCACTGAATTACCATGACAAACATGGCAAGTCAAATCACTGAATTACCGTGACACACCTGGCAACAGTCAAATCGCTGAATTACCATGACAAACATGGCAAGTCAAATCACTGAATTACCATGACACACCTGGCAAGTCAAATCACTGAATTACTGTGACACACCTGGCAACAGCCAAATCACTTAATTACCATGACACACTGACAACAGTCAAACTGTTGAATTCCCATAACACACCGGGCAACAGTCAAATCATTCAACTATCATGACACACCTGGCAACAGTCAAATCGCTGAAGTACCATGACGTGCCTGGTAACACTTAATTACCATGACGCACCTGGCAACAGTCAAAGCACTGAATTCTCTGAATTAACTCATCAGGGTGGTCTTTCATCAGGGGCTCCACACTGCTATTCATTTAATGCACGTTTTTTTTAAAGTTCTGCTTTTTAATATTTATGGCTGTCAAGTGGTTACTAGGCTCCATAAACTCCTATCCATGTACCACACCATCACAATGCCTGTTCCAAGCTGCTGCAGCACAAATAAAAAGTATGTTCAGCGACAGCTACTGAGCTAGTTTCTGGATAAAAAGTTCACAAGAATACCTGCATGCACGGTAATAGTATATATCATGCATGATTTAAATTTCTCAGATAAAAAGTAAATCTGTAAATTTGTTAAAAACCAAAGTTAAACAAACCTACACTTGAGCTTTTAGCATTGAGATTTTCTTTCAACACAATCGGCAAACAAACAGGCAAAAATCATCAAATCTTCATGGACTTTAGGGATAGACTGCGCTTAATTTTTTATTTTATTTTTAAATCACAGCCGAAAAACAATAACTTTAATGTCCAAGTATGTATTCTGACCTGAATCCATCACTTTCAAGCCCTTCTTCAGCCTCTGTCTCCACATTGTGGTCATCGCCATCGTCACCACTAAGCCCAGTCCTCAGAGACTCATCTCCAGCGATGATCAAGGACTGGTTCTCCGCTGTATTTGGATGATGACTAGTCACATGACGTTTCAGCGCCCCCTCGTGGTCAGTGGCATAGCTACACAGGGAGCATCTGAAATTATGAACGAGTCATGAGTAAACAGTGGTAGTCCCCAAAAGCACAGCGCCTTTTTTTTTTTTTTTTTTTTTACAGTAGTGTTGCATCTCTATCAGTCTGTGTGACAGTCACATATATAATATACAGTCCTTACAGTTACTGCTGTGATGAAATGTGAAGTTATTACACAGTGTCACTGACAAAGGAAAATAAATAAGGAAGTTGAACCAAAAATGCATAATGCCTGAGCCTACAAAGAAGACTGAAGAGACCCCCTCCCCACCTTCCAGGTATAAAATATAAACCAACCACACACACATTTTTAAAAAATAAAAAATAAAACCACACACACACACAAGAAGAAAAAACAGAAGCAGAAAAAACCCTGATCAAAACCACATTTTGTCTTAACAGGATTAATCTCACTTGCTGGACTCTGCAAAGTCAACAGCATCAAGTACGCCTCTATGCAGAGGACTGCCTCCTAATCCTATACCATGAAACTGAAACCCTGTCCCCATGACCACCTCACCATCCAGTCCCACTCAGACAGCTGGCCAGCAAGTGAAGGACGAAAATTAGTACAGCAAACTCTTACAATCTCTCCCTCTCTCTCAATAGTTATGTTTTGATTTTGAGTTCATATTTTGTTTTGGATTGTTTGCCCGAGGGATGGATGTATAAAAGTATTGTACTTATTCCATTACCCTCATTAATAAAAACAATTGTTCATCCGTTCATTCTCTCTCTCTCTCTCTCCAAAAAAAAGTCTCAGTTCTCTTAAGGTCAGTCTCAATGGGATCACCTTAAAAGAAGTCCAACAGAATACATATTGGACTCTGGAGTCCATACTGCAGCCAGCATCATTCAGTGTGTTTTTTAAAAGAAGGATGGAATCAACAGAAGACTTCCAAAGCCATAATCTCCACAACACAGCATGCATCACTGTGGTGCAGGCAAGCAGAGTATGACACCAGAATGTGGAGGTCCAGTCTGAAGCTGAACAACACAAGCTTGAAAGCATCCAGTGCTAAGCAGTCTGCCTTGTCACCAAGGTCTTCAGACTGAGTGTCAGGATCATCAAATGACAAGCAATTGTATTATGGATTTTCTTTTTTTACCTTTTAAAAATTGTTATCCAGTATGTCTGTTTATTTTTATCAGTTTAAATGCTTTTGATGTTGCACTGATGTTCTCTTTACAAACAAATTTTAATTAAGGAGCAGAATTAGGTGAACTGTCCTGTATGGTACAGGGATGATTAAAGTATACTGACTTGACTTGAATCCCCAACTGTCTTCGCTTCAAATCTACCACAGACAGCTTTAGTTGACTACGTTTCCACAAGAACACAAACACGAGACTGTTCAGCATGAGGCTAGAGAAAATCAAGGCAACAGCTTACTCCAACTCCAAACATACCATCCAACATGACAACACACCAACAGTACCAAAGATTCTCAGCAGTACCTGCAGGTGCAAATTGAGACATTGCACAAGTTTCTGATTCACTGTGCCCCCACCCCACCCCTTCCTCTCCCAATCCCCTGCTCCAACAGCGATGAAAGCAAGTTTGTTGGTACCTATGATGTCACTTATTCAGGTCCAGATTTAGACAAACGCTTACTTGTTAGGTTTGTTGCAACCGTGCTGCAGCATGTGGCGCTCAAAGTTGGGCCGGAACTCCGTGGCGTAGGAGCACTCTGTGCACTTGAGCATCGTGGTGTTTTTGTTGGTATGCTTCTTCTTGTGGGTGTAAAACTCAATCTTGCTGTATGTCTTGTAGGTACAGAAGTTGCAGCGGAACAGGCGGGCGTTGACGTGGCAGGCCTGCAGATGGCGTATGACCTTGTTCTTGCTTTTGCCCGTGAAGAGACACAGCTTGCACTTGTACAAGTCTCCCTCCCCACTGCCCCCTTCCCCAGCAGACTGGCCGGAAGCATTGCTGAAGAAATTGGACAGGCTGGCATCGGTCACCTGTTCAGAGAATAACTGGGGGATAAACTGACATGAACTGCTGGAAGGTAATCACTGCATAGTGTCATTTTTAAAGTTAATCTCTCTGTCTCCCACATACATTATCTATTATGCATACACACACAAGCATGTACGCATGTACACACTCATGCACACACACAAACATGCAGAAACACACACACACATGAACAACAATCTCTCATTGAGTCAATCTCACAAATATGCTCAATTTTGTATGATGATGGCTGAAACTGAAAAACAATGAAAGGTAAACCACACTAAACTTTCAATCACTCGTGGTCTGTTTGGCAATGCAGAGTATGTGAGACTCACCTTGGCTTTGGTCCTCAGCTTGACCAGCAGACTGTCCAGTGACTGGCTACTTCCGGGCCCCACTCTGCTGGACAGCACTTTCTTCCGCTGCATCAGCCTCTGAGGAGCTGGCAACAATGGCAGCCTGGGCTGAGTAACACCATCACCACCTGGTTTGTTGAACTCTGGCACAATTTCCTCATTTTTCAACATGAGGTTGTGCGCATGGCTCATGTGGCGTGCCAGCTTGTGCTTGTACTGAGAGCAGTACTCACAGACAACGCAGGAAAAAATGTGGATGCGGGCTTTGTGCACATCAATCTTATGGTACAGGAACTCTCTTGACTTGGTGGTAGCATAGGCACACTGACTGCAGCTGTAGTTGCGGCTGACATTGGGCGGGGGGAGGTCGCCACTGGACCTTGATGTGGAGGCCCATTCCGCTTCATCAACCTCCATGGACTCTTCAGGGTCGCCAGATTCCAGCTCGGAAATCTCAGGCTTGGAACTCAAAGCAGACCCTCTCTTTGCTGCTAGTTCCGCACAGCCTGCATCAAGGTCTGAACGACTTTTCCTTGAGGTCTTTTCTCCTTCCAGTGACGGTCCAGCTGTTTGGCTGGCTGATGTTTGCATGGTTTCTAAGGGGGATGCCTTTGGACTGGCCTTACCACTGGCCTTTCCAGAACACCCATCAGTCTCTTCATGGACTGCATCCTCAACAGAAAGGTTGCCCTCATTAACTCCTTCCCCTTCTGAAGACCTGGCATGTGGTTTGTGGGTCATTGACCCTAGAGCAGAAGAGCTGTGTTCTCTAAGACAGCGCTGGCGATGGCGTTTGAAGATGAAGTGATTCTTGGTGGTCAAAGCACAGAGGTCACAGGTCAGTACCGGCAAATCTCTGTTGCGACTGCGAGGCATGATTGTAGAGTCTGCAACAAACACATGTGATGACAGATATAATACTGCCACTGCTGTTGGTATTACTCAATAGTGTACAAAGTGGCAACTTCAACTGTGCATCAAAATACATCTCAAGAAACCCTTTATGAACTAGCCTTTAAAAATCACATTTTGTCAAAGTCAGCCTTTCTCCAACAGGTTAAAGTAAAAACCTCACATTCCAAGATTTTATTTTCAGAATGTCCAGTTCATTTCATTTTCAATTCATAATCTGACTTTCATCAGCAATGATAAGCATGACTGACTGCAGAAAACACTGCCATGTGTCACAGCCAACCTAATGGCTACTCGTTGCATCTTTTAGCTCATTCCTCAGGCAAAGTGAGCAGACTTCTTGGTCCCTGCATCAGAGACGGTGCATGCTGCCAAGGAGTAAAACAAAAAATGGCCAGTTTTGTACAGCTGGAATTCCACTGATTGTCAGTGAAAAAAGTTGTTTCTCAAATTCAAAATATAACAAATGAGCTATTTCAAAACAAAATCCTTGATTTTAGGTTTTTGCTTCAATCTCTTCTACCTTTTCGGCAAAAGATGGTCCAAGAAGGGTGGTTCCTTTAAAGTATCAGTAATATTACTGCTTTCCAACCTCAACTTCACAGAGCTGGAGCTGTCATTGCAGTCTCAAGCAGTACAAAATGAAGATGATATCACAATTTCAGTCTTCACAACACTGGCACTGAGATTTAAACAAACACATTTTTTTTCTCTCATTTTCTGTCATATCTGCCATTAATTAACAACTTATAAACAAAGAGCTATAAAAATTATAGAGGTAACTCAGTTTCCAACAGTCACCAATCAACAATTCAGAGTGCACTGACCACAAACATCATGACTGTAATCAGATTTAGGTCAAAATGGAATTTCAAAAGGCATTATATGATTATATTTATAATTTATATTCACATGCAAAGGATAACAGGATTCTCACCAACAAAACTCAGTTTTTCCCCAGATGATTTCTAAGTTTATTTTATAATTGCAAATAAACCAATGTGCAAACTGTTTTAATATATCTTACTTTTTTCTGAAAATTAACAAGCACACACATGTCCATGCCTTAAACCTACAGAATAAATGTATCTTTTATTGAAGTATAAAACTATAATTTAATTAATGTCAATACACTTTCTTGTTCAATAGTAATACAAGTTCCCTCTAACTTCATGGAATACTAAATACACACAGAATGTGGCATGCATTTGTTTACAGTATGAGTCCCTATCACTGTATCAGTTAACCACATACTGTTCAAGTGTCCTTTTACAACAGAGTCATTTCTGAAAGATGGGTATGACTTTGCTGCTTGTAATTGTAAAGTGTAAGAAATATTTTCAGTTTTGTATAATTGTTAATACTGATGGTATAACTTATAATTTTCTATTATTAAATTGATTGTTCATAATCCTGTGGTAAATTGATTACTAATAAATATATATATAGAAGTATTTTTTCTTCTGTTACTGTGTTTTGTTTTTGATCTAATATTATTATTATCACCTTGCTGTGAACAGACATAACATAAAGCACTGACTAATTGTTTCACAACGAATGTTTCAAAGTGATAAAGGTTTGGGAACATCAAAATACTAACATTACCGGTATAATTTTTTGAGAGCCTTTGATTCAACCCTTCCAACTGTCTAACTGTCATCAAATGAAAAGCCACCACAATAATAATAATAATGAGAATTCAGAGTGCCTAACCTTCCAATAAATTCCTATGTGCATGCGTAAATCACAACAAGCAATCCTACAAATCATTTAACTGATAGCACAGCACTACCATTAGTCATTGACTCATTAAGCACTACCATTAGTCATTGACTCATTACCAACTGGCCAACTAATGAATCATAATTACATTCCTATTAAACTTAAGTTTTAGTTACACCTAGATAGAGTAAGCTTCACAATAAACTTAACAAAGAGACACTAAAGTCTACTTAAATTTATTTTCTATGTGCAACAAAATATATAGTGATACCCACAGTGGCTGGGAAAATTCTTCCACAAGGACCCAATAATTCAGTGACAATGGATCTCCATCAACTGTGCTCTTGCACAAAACTAATGCAGCACTCTTTAGTTAGTTGGTGCTTTGAGCCCAGTCAGCCACAAAGGGTTATACTTATATCAGGGCTAAATTGCAGCTGTGGTACAAGCTGATGAGTGAAAGTCAATTTCATCAACTAGATTAAATCATTAACATTCAAAAGCAACAATTGCAAAGAATTCTGCCCTTCAGTTTCAATCATTCTGATGAACTAGATTCAAAAGAAACACCCACAAAGAACTGTGCCCTTTACCAGTTTCAGTTTGAACAGGTCTGATGAACTAGACTCAAAAGGGAACAACCCATAGAGAACAGTTACAATCACTGAATCAGTTGGATGAACTAGATTCAAAAGCAACACCCCACTAAGAATTCTGTCTTTCTACTTTCTCATTTTCTTTCTTTCTCAGTTCATTCACCTTCATTTTGTTCCCCATCTTCTTAAATATAAACTGTATGAATTATGAATCAGACTTTTGTTTGTGGTTTGATGACTTGTGTTATGATATGACCAGTGCTGCTGACTGGGCATTATGGCAGTAAGCATCATCTCCAACTCAGAGCACTCCACTCAACTGGCTATGTAAACTACACTGCAATAAAACATTTCATCAATTTTCTGCAGCTGTTTGTTTTGTCAAACTTTGGGTATGTGTTACTAACTGTAAAAATAATGTTTTAATTGTGCTCTTCAGCACAGTTTCAACTAAATTTCCACAGGCTTCTGTCATATGACTAACCTTTTGCCATGCAGGTCATCCTGTAAGCAACACACAGTTAATGCTATTGTTACAGACAGAAAACCAAACAGCAGCATTCAGCAGGAATATAAAGACTGTAGCTGATGGTTAGCTATTTTGGTATTTGATCAGATGGCCTGGAACTTTTGTTTTCTATCATAACAAGTTCCACTTCCCAATCATCTTTGTGCATTTTGTTGTTATTGTTGTTGTTTTTCCACCATAACCATGATGTTAACAATTTCCAGCCATCTTCTGATCTTGGTTTTAAAAAAGCAACAATAAAACATACATAATATAAATGAAAAAAACAGAGGCAGAATTTGAGAGAAAGAGCAACAAGAAAGCAACTGAGGTTAATGGCACTTTAAACTTGAGGTTGAACTCCATCATGTCATGTTGCATCATGTATGTGATTTTCTTCGTTTAACTCTTTGAGTCAACTGACTCATAAAAAAAATATAAAATTGTATCACATATATATTATACAATTATTAGTAAGTTGGTGCTTTGACTAGTTTGAGCCCAGTCAACCACACTGGATAACTTGGTGTTATACCAGGGCTAAATACACATACAACATATGATTACGTTTTTAACTCAATAGTAGGACTAGGTTTATTAGGTTATTTGTAATACTATCATAAATGTCATAAAAAATAAAAGAGCTAGCCACTGTGCCTATCGGTCCATGAAGGTCAGAACCTTGTGGTCAATGATGCCTGATGGGCAATGTAAAGTCCGCATGGCCTGTTGACCATCAGCGCAGGTGCATCATGGCAATGCCATTTCCTTTGTCTACGAACCTAAAGGGATGCACTGCTTCAACGTGGCTATGCGGTATGCCAAGCCGGCGGCAAGCCTGACAAGACGAAAGCCGATAACACGGAGGTTTTAGCCACAACACCTTCTGAACCCGACCGACATACATGGCTGCAGTCTCGTTGGCACGCGAGAACAAAGTATGATGGACGAACGCAAAAACACCGGCCAAAAGTAACCATTCACATTCAAACGCATTACAATTTATATCAGTTTCAACGAACGTACAGCAATATTTATACTAAATGTTCCAGTTCGCGGCGAAGGCTGTTTCTGGAGACTTGGGACATGAGTGTTGCCGATGGAGGACAAGGAAACGCAGTGGCCATGTTCGGCTGTTCGCGAAGTCATCGCCCTAGTTGCCCGCCGCAACGAACACGACTCGAAACACAATCAAAGTAAAAAATCTGCCCTTACCGTCGAATCACAGGACAGTCACAACCTTCGACCATCAGTGTAGCACCAAATTAATGCCTCAACCTCTGAAAATTCTCCCCAAACAATGTTCGCAGATGTCCTGTGCTTACCTCAGACATTCACCTCAGACTTCCTTGCAGGAGCTCTCGCTGGGGCCTACGTGTGCTCGCGCAGTGTGAAACTGGGTCAGGCGGAGCTCATCAATATTCATGAGGCCTCTTCTCCGTCAGCGCATACGTCACGTGTCGTCATTAGACCCATGGCCTACATGGCCACCTGTCAACCATGTGCTTACTCAACCTTTTTTTTAAATTTTATTATTTTGAAACAGATCTGGGCTTATTTCGAACACGAAACTGTACAAGACTCGGACTGCTGCGGGGTTTCAACTGACGGTCACTGACTGACGGTAAACAACCCTCCCGGCGTCGGGCGGCAAACCTGACTGAGACAGCACTGACCAGCACGGTTTGACTGACTGGGACTGTAATTTCAAGACGGTTCAGTTTTATTTATTTTTTTAATGACGGAGCTCTTTATGGCTTGGGACTCAATGTTTGGCCGGCCAAGCGGGCGGCCGCGGCGTTACTGAGGCTGGTAAGCCGGCAGTCGGTTCCGGCGAGTCATCCGTTTCGGCTCTCCTAAGTTTCACTAGTCTAGTCTTCACTGAAAAGTTGTGGTCTTAGTTATAAACACTGTCTTGTGACTTTGTCCCTCACAATTAATAAAACATCCGACTGGCGCTCATCGCTGCCCATCGGCAGTCTCAGTTAGACTGCTCAGTGCAGGCGCCGGAGTCAGTCGAGTCACTGACTGACCGGCGGGCTTAGTACTCAGTGTAACTACATGGTGCTGAACGTCCACAATGAGGCTGACTGAAACCGCCATAAGCCTTATGGTTTCTGTGGACATTCAGCACCATGTTTACTTACTTTCCTCACTATTGAGAAGGCCTGCGCTGTCCGTTTTTACCGTCGTCGAGGTTCGCGGCCCGGCACTGACGGCCACTATCGGCAGAAGTGCCGTGCAGCGTCACCGTGCTTCATCGAGTCACTGAGACAGCCAAGCTGCGGGCGTCAGTCCGTTCTTCTTGACTCGAGTAGCCCCAATCATTATTGTCGGGTTATCTTTGCTGTACTTGTGCGTCGTCAGTTACAGTCTGTGTGTTTCCATGCCACCACTGCCGTTGCCGGTGGACCTCGGATCCGGCATTGCGGCCTGAGAAGACGTGCGACACGACCTATCCGAGGCAGCCATGCCGCGGCGGCAACGCGTCAGTACGGCGTCATGCTGCTGTAGCTATGCTGGCACCACTGGGTTAGCGGTGTTGTGAAAGATCGTTAGCTAGACGGCTATACTGATGGGCTTTGGCCGGCGTCAGTAGTGCAGACACTAGTCGAAGACGACTGAAATGGAAAAGCGGCACTGACGAGTCCGGGCCGTACGGGAAGTCAGTGTTGATTCGCTGGGAAGACCCCGTCGCCAAATGCCGGATTCCTGGATGCTAGCGAGAGACTGAGAAAAAAACGAAGAAAAAAACGGGAGGAGACAGAAAAAGAAGAAACAAAAACAAAAACGACTCAAACTGACCATTTAACACTGAAAGTTACCACTGAGGAGGGAGAATCCGACCGTTTTGCCCCGCCGGCAGTGACCCCCTTGACACGCCAAGGCTCTGACAGTGACGTGTCAGTATCAGTGTGACCCCCCCCCCCCCCCCCCCCCCCCCCCCCCCCCCCCTCCGCCACCTCGCGGCTTGCTTAGTCTGGTTTACTCAACGGGCTTTGGGTTTATTATCGCCTAGACCGTTAGTATGAAGTGCCAGTGAGTGGTCAGCGCTCTTTGTCTCAGTAACCAGGCTCCAGCTGTCTGGTACCGCAAGTCCCTGTTCAAGTTCTGTCCGTCATCCAGTACCTCTGTCAGTTCTTTTAACTTATCTTCCTAGTTGAAAACCTTTCTCTTTTAAAAAAAACTCTTCCGACTTCAGCCTGTGCCGGTGTGTGTCAGTGTGTGTCACAGTGTGTGTTCGCGCGTGCGGTGTGTGTGTGCGCGCGCGCGCGCGCGCGGTGTGTGTGTTTGTGTTTTTGTATGCATGGAATCTTGAAAACATGTACATTTACAGAATGTGTAAGCGCTTAGGGCCTGTGCGGGTTAGGCGCTCCAAGTACCCATTATTATTTGATTATTATTATTATTATTATTATTATTATTATTATTTCCGGGGGATACAGGAGATGCCACCGTCCCGCGCGACGTAGATGTCTTTGTTCTCTCTCACTGTAGGCTGTGTGTTTCTATGGACGTACATAGCCTACAAATCCATAGTGTTGTTTCCGGGCCCATACCACCGTACTTCTATGTTTCCGCTTGGGCGTCATGCCACATTGGCTCAGTTGTGTCCTAATAGTACTGGACGTTTCTCAGTCAGTACAGACTTCTGAGTCACTCGATCAGTACCGGATTGAACATGCTCTTTCCATGCCGTAGCCTCCCTGCTTAGTGACTTCAGTAGTGGTCATGTTTTGTCTTTTGGTTCGTGTAGTGTTCTCAGTGGCTCGGTGTTGGACGTGCGTTTCTTTTGGGCTCATAAAATATAGTGTGCTTCAAGTATCAGTAGTGACCCAGTTCCGGCTGCCGGGCACGTGCCTCGCGTTTCTTTTAGGCTCACAGGCTTTAGTGTTTAGTGGCTCAGCTCTGGGCACATTTCAAGTGTGTGTGTGTGTGTGTGTGTGTGTGTGTGTGTGTGTGTGTGTTGTGCGTGTGTGTGCGTGCCTGTGTTTTGTCTTGTCAGTGTCGTACTTTTTGTTCTTCGAGTTTAAACTGAAAGAAGAAAAGAAAAGAAATTTGCAGTGTGTGCCATTCAATTTCTCTGATGACATGATGAAGTAAGCTTGAATCTTGCACTGACCGCTCAGTACTGGACACATCAGTTTCTCAGTCTGAGTTTATGCCATACTTAACAGAAAAAAGGAAGAAGACTCAGTACACAGGTGTTTCACTGGGTTTGTATTGTGCTTCGTGACTCAGTAATGGACATGTGTTCTTTGGGTGTGATTAGCCCGTACATGTACTGACCAATACTGGGCACGTTTCTTTGGTCTTAGTTAAGTACTAACAAGTTTTTAGTGGCTAAATACTGGACATGTGTTTCTTTGGTTTTATGAAGTATTTCAGTAGTGCTTCCGTACTGGACATGTTTCTTCGGTCCTAATACGCTTATGAAGTACTTAGGGGAAAGAAGTAAAAAATAAATTAATTAATTTAAAAAAAAGATCAGGAAAGAAAGAAATGTGAATGTTGTGGGGTTTTTTTTTTGGTTTTTTTTTTTACCTCCTTGGCGGAGAAAACCTCTCCGAAGGTGATTGTTCTTTTCCTAGACTGAGAAAATAGACTGCTGCCAGGAAAATAACACTCCCGCTAAAACTAAAAAAACGACTTCCAGGCAAAAAAATAATAATTTTAATCACGACTGATGTGGAAACAAATCAGCTCTTTTATTTTATTTTACATTTTCTGCTTCTGCTGGAAGAAAGAAAACTGGATGAGTTATTCTCGCCTACATGTTGCCATTTTTTCCGCGTAAGATGTGACTAATTTACACTACCATCGAAAGGTAGGGTTAGACGGCCGGGATAGCCCAGTTGGTAGAGCGTCCGACTGCAAAGCCAGGCGTAATGCTGACGCGGGTTCGAGTCCCCGGTGCGGCAAGGCTTGTGTGACTTGGTGTTTTACGCCCAGTCAACCATTACGGTTATAGTCAGGGCAAGGGATTTTTTCTTCTTCTCCCAGTCAACTTCCAGTGCAGTGTCCGTACAGCCCCTGTGTGCAGTGGCATGCACCAACATCTGTGCGCACGTTAAAAATCGCAAACACTGGCAGCCGCACCATCGTTTGGACACACGGAAATACTGCACACACTGGAAGGAATAGGTGTCGCTGCTCTTGCGGCTGCTGTGCCGTATCCAGGTAAGGTGTCACCCGCCGGAATTTCCCGCCAATGACAAAGAAGTACAAAAAACAAACGCTTTTGTCCTTTTGCCCTCTCTTGCATTTTTGCTCGCTTGACACTTTTTGTAATGTTTGTACATCATAATCACTGTCTGTCGTGAACCAGGAACCCGTCGTGTTTTTGTTCATTCAACCCCTTCCCCCATCCCATTGTGACACGTGCGATGGAAAGGCAGACTTCTTCGCCAGGTTATCCGATGAGTTGCAAATATTCGGTACGTTAAATGCTTTCGTCCAAGCTGGAGTATATCGCCTTTGCGACTGAGGGTCAACTCCAAACTCCGAGCATTGGTTTACAACATCCCTCCTTCAACGAAGGTGCCGGAAAGCGGTGCTCGGAGTGTGGGTCAACTCCACACTCCGAGCATCGCTTTCCGGCACCTTCCTTGAAGGAAGGATGTCGTAAACCAGTGCTTGGAATCGGGTCAACTCTAGTAACTCCTAGCTCTGATGAACAGTCGATTTTACCCGTTTGGCAGAGCCACAAATCAGTTCTGCTCTGGTTCGGTTGTGTTGTGTTGCTTAATGTCCTCGGATGTAGGCTGACATATTAGGGACAAGCTGAGACCAATGCCGAAGCATGGTTCAATATAGCTTTACGTCCACGGAAACCAGAAGGCTCGTTAGGACGGACAGCCCAGGACGGCCACCTCGACTCTCACACAGCTCCTGAACTATGTTCTGCTCTGTTCCCGGACTTGACGGTTGACCTAAGTGTGCTGAATTTTTGTATGTCCAGTGCTTGATATTTTTAACTTGCGCTGTACACGGAGGTTGTTTGTTGTAGAACGTATTGCCGCTCGCTTGACCAGCGTGTAATTGCTTCCACATTCTGTCATTCGTAAAGTTTTACCCAAATGGACATTTATTTTGTTGTTGTTGTTGGAATAACACACAATAACAGCGTTCATTTGGCTGTCTGCCTGGGTCTTCTGGCACGGGCAGCCAACTCGTTCGAAAAGACTGAACAAAAAATGCGACAGCTCAGACGACGCGCGTTCAAAGCGGTATTTGCCGCACGATACAGATCCACACGCAAGCGAGACATGGCGGACACAGAAGTTAAGGTCCGGGCCATTCTTCTGTGAACCCAGAGTTATCATAGTTCACTACTTTAAAGCCTGGAGTATGTCAGAATATAGCCATGCATGCTTTGCCTACCGCCTGGAATTGTATATTTTCCCGGTTTATTCGCCACCACCCCTTTCGCGACTTCTGTAATCCGATGAGTTGCAAATACTCGGTACGTTAAATGCCTTCGTCCAGTAAGTAAGTAACTTGGCGTTTTACGCCCAGTCAACCATTACAGTTATATCAGGGCGATGCCTTCGTCCCTGCAACGAACAAAAGGACACGACACACAAGAACAATGAAAAGGAAAACTTGCCTATTTTAGTTGACAGCTTCTCGGACATGGCGACCAAGCAACGCCTGTGGGCGCTCTCGACCAGAACAGGCAAGTTTCTCCATTTTTTCAAGTATTTTAAGCGTTTGAATGTTGTTGATCGCTTCTATGAAGCTATTCTCCGCTCTCGAGCAGACTCACTGCGCTCGCATGCAGTTATACACAAGTGACTAGCTTTTTATAGCGCGTGTTGTTTAGACTCGACAAAAACAGACAAGTTTCTAAAAAAAGAAATCAGTATTTTAAGTGTTTAAATTTGTTGAACGCCTATATAGCTCTATTCTCCTCTCTCGAGCAGACTCATTGCGCTCGCATGTGATTCTACACGAGTGACTAGCTTTTTATAGCGCGCTGCTCAGACTCAACCAAAACAGACATGTTTCTCCACTTCTTCTTTTTTTAAAGCATTTTAAGCGTTTGCATGTTGCTTGGGCAAGGGCATTTGTGCCAAAAACAGTTTGCGCATCGTTTTGTCTCTGTCCAACCAAAAAACTTCCGTCTCAGCTTTTGTGTGTGTGTACTTTCATTAGAACGAGACACAAAGTACAAAATTCCCGCACATCTGCCTTTGACATGCGACCAGTGAAGTTATTTTACATGAAAACGGCGAAAATTCTGTTGGAATTCTTTCGCAACTGCGCGTTCTCGCACAAACTAAGATTCCCACAAAGGTTTCACTTTAAAAAATCACAGATTTTGAGGCCTTTTCTTCTTCTTAGGTTAAACCTGATAGATTGCTCATCTACGGACCTTTAAATTACCACGAGTGATGCGTGAAGTATTGTCCTTTCATTATCGAAATTTACATAAACATAACAGCTAAAGTATCAGGCTATTTATTTTAGTCAGGGAATCACTGGATTTTCTGTTTACCAGGATATGTCAACATTCACAAACTCTTGAAGTCTTTCTGGGCCTTGAAAATGGGAGACCATTTTCCCCAAAACTTTTGAAGGCCTCCAGTGACCGTAAGAAACTTGTAAGTGGAACATGAGGAAATTTGTTAACCGTATGTTTGACCTTTTGTGCATCTCGAGCCCTTTGCAAAGACTTCCTACTCTCTCCACGAGTGTCTATCTGTCACGTGTAAAAACGACATATTTTGCCAACTTGACAGGTAAACAAAGAAGCAAGAACACGAATGAATTTTTCTTTGATGAACCCCGATGATGCATTTGACCATGTCAAGTTTGTGACGAGTGCCTTGTCTTCGGAAATTCGGACAAGTTATAAGGTAGAGCCTCACACACATTACCCTACAAGTGAAGCCACCCAGACCCCTCTCCGAGTATTGTTACCCGTACGCAACAAAGACTTTCATCAACAACACTGCAAACACACAGAGAAACAATATTCCTTTATTTATTTTCCTTTACTCATTGGATCTTCAGTACAGACCAAGTGATGTTACTCTTGGCAGATTGCTTCATTACCGATTGCTTCATTACCTATTACATTTGTGTATAAAAACTTTTTAAGGAGATGGATACAATTTCAGTGTAATATCTAAACTGGGGGTCTTACAAGTACAGACCCAAATAGGAGTCTACAAGAAAAATCAACACACAAATCTACACTCACCGCTACTGACACGCATCATTAAATAAAATCTTGTTCCTGTCTATTCTGCCAAACGTAAAACCAGTATACCAGTTTGGTCAGAAAGGAAAGAAATCGAAAAAGACCGTTTGCAGGAAACAAGTGAATGTAAAAACTGCAAAACATGCACATCCCTTAAATAACGCCAGGCGATGCTTGTTGTTTTGCTGGTAAAAGGTTTAACGACAGTGCTTCATGTCAGACAGAAAAGTAGACTTTTACAGTGATTCATAAAGCGAAGATTCATACACAGACCAGGGACTCGAATACAGTTTGACAGCGATTCACTGACCTCGTTTCAAGAACGTAGGCCGTTTTACAGGGTACGTGGAAGGGGGCAGGTTTTGATCGTACTGTATCCCAAACCGCCATGTTTACAACTGATGCCCAAAGGGGTTATGGTGAGGGTCACCCATACAGCATAGTGATGTCTTTACATGAGACCGCTGAAGGGTTACACTGAATGCCATCTGTACAACATGGATATGCAAATTTTGTACGACACCAATGCATTCTTGCCTCCCAAGAGAGTACAGAATGCTGGCGATGTGAAACTGGATGCAGACATGAGGCGTTTTCACTGATAGGAGGCCATCCTGTGGAAGCGCAGCAGACGCTTGGCTCATCTGTATGGTGGCATACTAGCAACAAAAGCAAATATTGTAATTATGTTTACATAATTGTAATTACATTCTCATAATTGTAAATATGTCCTTCTTGACTCGCATAGTGGCATACTTGCATCAAACGTGCATACCAGGTAACTGCAATTATTTCCACATAATTACTCATTATCTCAACATAATTTTCGCCCGGTAGTAGCCATCATGGTTGAATGGGTGTTAAAAATCAACCATCTGTCAAAATAATTCCTAATTTAGCAAATATCACCACATAATTAATACTTAAATGTTTTCTGCTGCTTGGTTCCAGTGGCATACAAGTGTCAAAACCACACAATTGTAATTACGTCGACATAACTGTAATTATGTTGAGAGAACAGCTTTTAGATCAGTCATCATTGGGCCATTGTTCCTGGTCGCAGACAGGACATGCAGAAACAGCAAAACCAATCTGCCATGTTGATTGGATTCCCCTTGCACATGCGTTGTTAGCGATAATTACTAATTATGTACTTTTGACACTACTAAGCTGTTGGAAGCTGCATGAAAGGCACACAACTGTAATTGTCTCAACATAATTACTAATTACATCAACATAATTAGTAAATACATCTTTTGACGCTTGGTTCCAACTGTCAAAAGTACATCATTGTAATTATGTGTAAATATGTGCCTTTCGTGCTGCTTCTACTGGTGTAGCTGCATCAGAAGTACATACATAGTTAATTATGTGAGAGATAATTCCAACTATGTGGACATAATTACAAATTATGTGCTTTTGAGGCTAGTAAGCCACCATACATGTCATAACCGTTCGTTTTCAGTCAGTGACACTCACAATGAACTGTTTGTTTTCAGTCAGCGGCACTCACAGTGACTCGTTTGTGTTCGTCAGTGTCACTCACAGTGAACCCCGTCCGTTTTCAGTCAGTGACACTCACAATGAACTGTTTGTTTTCAGTCAGCGGCACTCACAGTGACTCGTTTGTGTTCGTCAGTGTCACTCACAGTGAACCGTCCGTTTTCAGTCAGTGACACTCACAAAATGGAAACCTTTTTTGTTTTCAGTCAGCGGCACTCACAGTGACTCGTTTGTGTTCGTCAGTGTCACTCACAGTGAACCGTCCGTTTTCAGTCAGTGACACTCACAATGAACTGTTTGTTTTCAGTCAGCGACACTCACAATGAACTGTTTGTTTTCAGTCAGCGGCACTCACAGTGACTCGTTTGTGTTCGTCAGTGTCACTCACAGTGAACCGTCCGTTTTCAGTCAGTGACACTCACAATGAACTGTTTGTTTTCAGTCAGCGGCACTCACTGTGAACCGTTTGTTTTTAGTCAGCGACACTCACAGTGAACCGTTTGCTTTCCATCAGCGACACTCACTGTGAACTGTTTGTTTTCTGTCAGCAACACTCACAGTGAACCATTTGTTTTCCACCAGTAACACTCGCAGTGAACGGTTTGTTTTCCATCAGCATCACACACAGTGAACCATTTGTTTTCAGTAAGCGACACTCACAGTGAACCATTTGTTTTCAGTCGGCGACACTCACAGTGAACCATTTGTTTTTAGTCAGCGACACTCACAGTGAGCTATTGATTTTCCATCAGCAACACTCACAGTGAACCAGACTCGAGAGCAGGCATCTTGGGAAGTTGTGCATGGAAACACTTTTGCTCTTATCCAAATGGGACTTGCTTCAAAAAAATCCAGTATTTTGACCTGAGCTTTTGCAACAACCATCAATTACTGAGAGAAATGACGCAGAAAGAAGAGCACTGGGTGGCAGCAAAACATTCAAGTTCAGCTGAAAGCCATGTACACAATGTTCACACTGACAGGCACACAAACCAGTGGCGACAA
Source organism: Alviniconcha marisindica (assembly GCA_018857735.1). Lineage (NCBI taxonomy): Eukaryota > Metazoa > Mollusca > Gastropoda > Provannidae > Alviniconcha > Alviniconcha marisindica. Next base: position 519,313 of record JABMCL010001879.1, on the reverse strand, counting down.
CAGAGGAAAGAACATGCATGGAATTGTCCACTAAGTCTTGCCCAACAAGGCAAGTGACACCACCTGTCCATCCAGGAACACTCCCACAAAATGTACATTAAATTATTCACATGAAGAATACAGACGGCCACCTCAGAAATTAAGTTATGTACACAGTTCAGTAAAATGGTTACACTGTTGATTCATAAAACAAGCAACACACAACATGATTATAGGCTACACACCACTGCTTTAAGGAAAACACACACACAAACACACTGAACACACATTTTCACGACCAAAGACCCCCCCCCCCCCAAAAAAAAAAAGAAAAGAGGATTTCATCACACATTTTATACCTGACAAAAAACACACAAAGTTTTTTTTTGAAGAAGATCAATCCTCAAAACAGCTGACGAATGAACATAACGGTAACGTTTGCCATGTGCCAGTGCAATGCGTCTGAAACTGATGTTACAAATTATCGAAGACTGAAGACTTTTTGTCAGGGGAGAGATTTTTTTTACATGCTGTGCAACATTCATCAAACCCCTTTTTCCACGACAGCATGTTTATGCCACACAGGCACATCCAATAAAAGAATGGCATGTTCTGAACAGGTGCAACTTTTTCATTACAGGTGACAATGTGGTCAGCCAGCTACACAACTTGAGATCAGTGTCACTGCCAGATCAGGTACGGAAGGGAAAGCACAATGTTCACACATCTCCAGCAGTTCAGACTCTTGACGAGGTAACCAGTGACACCATCAAAGGATTCCCTGTTTGTGGACTGACCAACTGGTTTGAATATGCACGTACAAAAATGTGAATGACTACCACCTGTGTTGACAGACAACGATAAGAATAGTGATACTTCTGCCCAAACTGTGTGGAGAGCTATCCAGTCACTTACTCATTTTCAATGCCACCCGTCACAAAAGGGTATGAGGATTAGCAACACCTATGTTAGACTTTCTTGAGACCAATACTGTTCACAAGATACAAGATTCACTAGTGGCCCACACTAACTCTCACGTTTTTACAGACCTACAACAATCATTTCATTGCAACACATGGCTCAATCATATCTGGGATTGATCTACGCACCCTTTCATCTTGTAGTTTGATAATCTCCCCACTTCCCCAACTGATAATCAAAAAAGCCAATTAAACTACAGTTATCAGTCTGTATTATATATCTTGTAACACTGACTCTTACCACTTGGCAAAAACTACCACACGCATGCAAATTAACACAAATGCTACAGATCACAGTTTTTATACCATTGTGTCTATGTTGTGTTTGAAGTTTACAGCATTGATAGTACGTGAGGTTTGACAATATGATGTATGACTTCGATGTTGGCACCGAAAGCATGTGTGACTTTCATTCTCAAACCCAAAAAATATGTGAATGTGGGTCACATTAATTGGTTGATGGTATCTACAAGAAAACTTATACAGTCAGCTGAATACAAAAAGCTAATAGTTCCCAGACAAAAACACGGATCACAACAGAAGAACAAAAACATAGGTTTGACAATCAGCCTGCCAATTGTTTAAATCATTCTTAAAAAAACAAAAACATTCCTTGTTCAAATGCATTACATGCGATACAGAGAGAAAAATCTTGAAAAGGTATACCTAATTCACTGTACACCCAATCCAAATGCAAACCACTTGTTCTTTAACATGGTCTTCATAAAGTATTGTGAAAAGAAAGTCAGCTATTTAGGTTTACCACAAAGCCTCTGAACTTAACTTCTTTGAATTTGTTACCTGCTACATTGCCGTAAATGGGTCGAACAGATGTTCATGTCTGCATGCTTTGTGCGGCAGTATGCACTTGAGACCATGATCAAAAATTGTCTAAAGAAGTGAACTTATTTCAACATTACCCAGCTGTTCTCCTGATGTTGCACCATCATTGCATGTCCACACTGCAAACTTCATGAACTATTCACAAACACATCACATAAACTGATGTTTATGAGCTTTCTCCATTTAATTTTTTTAATAATGCATACGGCATGCCAGATTAAAAAGAAAATCCAGCTTGAGAGAAGCAGCTCTGGGCTCTTTTTGTCAGGGAAGTTGACGTTTAATTGATTTGTGTGATGGGCCCAATGGTTTCTCTGGGACTACTTGGATCTATGACAGAGATGTCAGGTAAATAAGCCACTTTCAATGACACTGCCAATGCAAAGAATCCGCAGTTACCAGCTCGTTTACCACATGACATCCAGTCTTGCCTGGTCACACCAAGGAGCTATCACAACATCAATAGTATTACCAATATCACAGATCCAGATCTATGTTCATACCAAGGAGCTATTCTGTGTATACAGTTTGCATTCTTGAGTCTGTGTAGTTGAGATGCAGCTTAAGGGACAATGTTTATGTCTTAATACTTAATAAATCCACAGCAGTGAAATAAAAGGCAAATGAATTGAGGTATGCACTTGTTTTAATATGCCACTCTTACACGCATGGTGAGATATATATGCATAACAAAAAAGCCCCCCAAACCGAATCTATGAGCAGGCTGATTGCCGGCTATCAACAGTTTTGATCTTACACAATTCTGAGGATAATTTCCAAAACACAGACACAAACTCCACTCACAAATCACAAAACTCGGTGCTTGGCAATACACATATCTGGTCCCCATACAGATGAGAGATTGTGACGGTGTGACACAGCCTTAACTCTATGACGATCCTTTTCAAACACACGAATACTACAGCAGGACTGCATGCTTTCACACTCTCAGAACAGGAGGGGTGGGGTGAGAGGACTTAACAATCTTGTGCCTGCTGCCTGAACTCACAGACAACTATCTCAAGAATTTCACTCCTGCTGCATCAGTTCTAACAGCTGCCTGATGAAAGTCATGCCTGCTGCATAAATTCAGTCTGAAACATTTCATGCCTGATACATGATTTTAGTCTGAAAGTTTACCAGCAAATCTAAAAAGCTCATGTTGGCTGTACAAGTTTACCAGCAAATTTAGAAAAAATCATGTTGGCTGCACAAGTTCACCAGCAACTGTACGAGGAATTTCATGCCTGGTACCACAAGTTCACCAGCAACTGCATGAAGAATCCTATGCCCGCTGTACAAGTTCACACACACAACTGTCTGAAGATTCTCATGCCTGCTGTGCTTGACTTTACAATCACTTTAAATATCCCTTACCTTCTGCCTGAATTTATGGACAACAGCCTGAAGTTTTCTCTGCTTGCTGTACAAATTCACAGCTGTTTAAAAGACTCATTTTTTCTGCATGAATTCCAACAACAGCATGAAGAGTCTTATGCTTGGACTAAACAAATTGCCTGAAAAAACTCATGCTTGATTTCGAAGATTGTCTAACGAATCTCATAACTGGTGCATGGATTCAAAGACTGCCCAAATAATTTCATGCCTGCTGCATGAATTCAAGGACAACATACCTGCTGCATGAATTCAAGGACAACTGACTGAAGAATATGATGCCTGGTGCATGAATTCAAAGACAGTCTGAAGAATCTCATTCCTGCTGTATCAATTTACAGGCAACTGACTGAACACTGTTATTCTTGCTGCAGGAATCCACAAGGAACTGTCTGGAATATCTCATCTCCCACTGCCTGAATTTGCTGGCAACTGCCCAAAGAACCTCATGCCTGCTGCATGTGAAGAGTCAAGACTCATCAATACACAAATGGGAAGAACAAATGCTGAATCATACATATGTGACAGAGACTGAACATTTGAAGACACAAACAATTTAGAGGCAAGGCCAGTCAGGTTTTGTATGCATAATGCAGCAATCATGGACAAAGCTGTAGGCAATGCTGTATGTCGCAGCAATGGTCAGATTACAACTTTATGTACGTGTGTTCACTCACTCATTAAATGGCTTTAACTAAATTGCTTTCACCAGACGGTGTCATCACCTTCAGCAGACACCAAATGCAGACTTACCAGTACGCCTCAATGCAGCATTATACTTCAGGGTAATTGGCAAACCGTCTCTTTTCAAGGAGTGCACCTTCAAAACACATGCTACTCTACTGACAAAAAGGGCCAAAAACATGCTCTGCACACCAGTCAAAACAGTTACTCAGATAATAGGCACTGCACAGCCAATAACTACTATTTGTTTTTTTCTGTACATTGTGAAGCTCCCACAAATGAAGTGTTCTCTACAGTACTGCAATCTTATTTTTTTGGACATGTTAACTTTCTTTGGAGGGGTGGAGGGTTATGCATTTGCGCTTAGTTGTGCCAGGCATTTATTGTTGATATTTTGGATAATTGCCATGTCTAACCATTATGAAATTTGTCAAATGTCCTCACTGATGTTTCGTGTACCCAAATACAGGTTTCTGAAATAGATTTTTGACTGACTGACTGAAGCATGATGTGGTTAAAGATTTTATTTGCCCCAGGTCAGGTCACTGTCCTTCATGTGATAATAACCACAACTGGAAGGCTAGACAGTGAAGCAAGGTTCCTACCCATTTTTTTTTTAAATCTCAAAATTCAAAGATCACAATTGACAGATTCAACTTTTTAATGCTTTTGCCTTTACTAACCCTTTGTTATGCATATACGCCCTTATTATCACAGTTCAGATGTCATACTATTACCATTTTGTGATTATAATTTATATGCAACATACAACCAGCCAAAGCATGAAGCCAGATCTAGCTAGTAATTCTTAAACACTTTCAGGAAATCACTGACTGGTTAGTTTGACAGAAGAGCCAAAGTTCACAAACTTTCAAATATTTCATTAAATATTTCTATTTTTCAAACTTTGAAAACAGCAGATCATTTTCTCCTAACATCTGAAGATCCCCCAATACCATAGGAACCCTGGTAATGTTTCAAGCCATAACACTTGACTTCCATGTCAAGATCACTACTACCATACGACAGGGCAAGACAAAACCTTGATGTTATCGTACATCTACCTAAAATGAAGGGGACACTGCATATTCACACGTGTGCATATTCAGGAATGCGGCTGCACATGTAAAAGTCTGCGGCGGCTCTGGGTGAACCAAATTTCAGAGAAGGACCAACAACTAATCAATATACACTTGCTGTATGCAAAAACAGGTGCCCCCTTCAACAAGAGCAGAGAACTGACTGGACACTTCAAACATCAAATGGACATTTTAATTCAAAGCCTACCACACAAACACAACTCTGTGAACAAATAAATCTGACAAGACCCACTTCACAAACAAACTGTCACTTAAAGAAACAAAAACAAAAAAAGAGAGAAGAGAAAATGCTCTGGATTATCTACAGTATTCACACTCAAACATGAAGAACAAACATCACAACCATGCACACACTTTTGCACAAGATATCACTAAAATCAGTCAGAAATACACGTATATGATGCAAGACTGAAACCTGGCAACACACACCAGCAACACCAACCACAATCTCCCTCTCTCATCAATCCTGTTGTCAAGTTTAGTAACGCAGCAAAGCAGAACACTGCTAGCAGGTGGGCTGAATGCTTGCAGAGACATGAAAGGTCCCCACTACATATTACAGGTGTGGAAGCCAAGTGCACATTCACCTCAAACCAGTGACAGGCTTGGGAGACCAAGGAAATGACGAGAAGATAGCAAACTATCCCCCCCCCCATCCACCCCTAATTCATGCAAGTAAAACACAGTAATGCTCAAGACATACCAAGCCAGCTTTCCTTAACAACCTCATCAAATCTGCACTCCTCACTCTAATGCGCACACATACACACACAACAAAAAGGAAAAAGAAAAACATTCTCCTGCACTGCCCCTGGAGACTCCCCCCCCCCCCCCCCCCCAAAAAGGAAGAAAAGAGAGAAAGACTAAAAAATAAATACAATCGTTAAAAGGAGAGGCAGTGTCATGGAGAGAAGCGAACCACTAGCTGCCCCAGGGTTACTGGTGAGCACATTGGACCCGCGGGCCATGCCCCCCCATGTCATCCTCGTCCTCGTGGTACACCTCCCCACGGGCGCCCCCGTCATTGCCACGTGTGTCCTCATAGTCCACCAGGTTCACCTCCTCCACATGCTCGCCCTGTGGAAGCTCCACAGGTGGGCGCTCGCCAAGGATGCCTTCCAGTTCCTGGGAGTGACAGGATAACAGATGCCATCACAAAAGAAGTCAATGCAACAAGGTACAATTGTTTTTGTGTGTGTTCCTCTTTTTGTGGCGGTAGCTCATCCCCTTTTCAGGAGATGAATTGCATATGTGATTGTTTTTAATACCACTGCTGCTATTTGGCAGCCACATTCCATGCCTGAGGGTGGACAAAACATGTGCTGCATTCTGGGGTCCAAACAGTGGTATGGCTACCAATGCTTGGTATTTTTAATGTGGGCATAGATGTTAATGTATGCAGCTGCACCATCAGAGTCTGCACTGAAAGTTGACTCTGGGAAAAAAGTTTGCTGCCCTGGGCAGGGGATAAAGTTCAGTGTGGTGTTTAAGTTCAACTTGGTCATTCTGCGTTGACATCCACCACTGATCAAAATCGCTGAAGCGACAAAGACAATCCTCATGACAGGTGAGACAATCCCTCTTTTAAAACCAACTCTGTTCTGTTTGCATGCAAATCAACCCCTCGCCACACTTTTGTTTTTTGGTGAGGTTCCACAGTAACACACCGACTCAAGCAGAAAGATGGCTGTGCCTATAATCAGCAAAATGCAAACAGCAGGATTTTTACCAGGGCTTCTGAAACAGATCATTTCACAGGCTCACATCTTTCACGCGCAAATGAGCAGAAAAGGCAAGCATAAATGTAATAAAACACCTGCCAAAACACACATGGCAACAGAATGTCCACTCATTGAAAAGGAATGGTCACACTTCACGCTCACCCACCCCAGGCCCTTCATGCAATACTCACTCTGAGTTTTGGCTCAGCCACAAAGTTGTTGGTTGGGAAGGTGACGTCAAACTTGATGAACAGGTTGCCCTTCTCAAACGGATTTCTATACTTCGGCATTCCCTCTTCCAGAACAGTCCTTACCATGCCTGTAACACACACCATGCACATACAAGAGTGAGAAAAAACAAACACTTATACTCACAAAAGGTTCTGTGACAACCTCATAGCCCTGCCTCTTTCCTCATCAACTTTTGATGCAACCATCATGTGGCACTGCACTGACTGGCAGAATGAACTAAGAGCAAGAACTGAGTCTGATTCAGCAACCAACTGAATGTTATCTGCTCCATCTGATATCCCGCTACGCAACAGTCACCACACTGTTACCATAGCAACCAGAATTTAGTTGCCAAAAAAGGCAATTCATGTCTATAGCATAAGTGTAACTGTCCTAAGAGTTGTAGCCAGTTGAACTGGACCACCCATTGTATGCCTGAGGCAGCAGTGCTACTACTGGCTGGAATCAGTACAGTCTGAACAAAGTTAACAGTCTGCATAAAAACTTTCACCCCCAAAACTAATCAAACCCTTGGCATGTGAATGTCTGTTTGTATGTATGTGTGCGTTTAAGACAGACAAATATAGATAAATAGAAAGCATAAAATCTTGTCCATAGTGACTGTTCTAAGCACATACACACACTAGATCAAGTGAGTGAGAGAAAGAGGGACTGACAGAAGAGACGGAGGGAGGCACACAGAGAGAAAAAAGGTAAACAGTTTTGGATCAAGGCTGACCTGGATGAACAACTTCGCCAGGAGGGTTGGCCACCACAAGGTCACGGCCATCCAGATGTCTGATGACAAACTGGAAGCCGCAGAGTGCCTCTGTGAGGCCAATGGTTTTGGTCATGTACAGGTCGTTGCCGTTGCGTGTAAAAACCTCGTGTTCTTTCTGCTGAAGGATGATGATCACATCACCTGGCTCCACGTCGGGCTGCAGGAAACCATGACCAGTGTTCTTATTGTGCTTTCATATACAAACTATACAGTACTGTTCATCATAGCACATTACATACAGACTGAAGAGGAGTAGATGCAGGTTTCACCTGAAATGTTTGAAGTGAGGGGAAGTACTCTGTCCACCACTTTATTTTTTGGATATAAATGTTTTTGTTATTTTTGTTACACACAATTTTAGAGAACAACCCACATATTGTGTAAATAGAAGGAAACTGCTCAAAGTCCAAACTCCATTGAATAAGGATCATCCAAAGAAAAGACAACTGCAAAGCACAACTCACCAGCTGATCCCCCTCGCCCCGGAAAGGGATTTTCTGTTCGTTCCTCATTCCCTTGTCCACGTGCACCTCCAGGATTTTGGTTTCGCTCACAACTTTCTTTCCCCGGCAGTCCTTACATCTGTCTTTCTCGCTGATCATCTCTCCTGAAAAAAAAGTCATGCCACACATGGAATCAGCCCCTGAGAAACACGTCCCATTTTAGTGGGGACAACTGATGTGACAGGACTGTTGCACTAGCTTCAGCCAGCAGGAACATGGGCTGTCAGAGTCCCAACCATCAACCCCTACACTTTTTGCACACCAGTTAGGTGACCAGACAGGCACACCACCAATACTCCATACTAGTAGAGAAGTGAACATGTGAAATAGCTCTGATGTGCCATTTGAATCATCTGCTTCACACCTGTGAAGTGGGTCATGTCACTGGTGACATGCATTGTCCTCATGGCACCTTCACATAAAAGGAAAGCCAACATAACACATATCAACAACTTGACACCATAGGCACACACTTCACACAAGAGGAAAGCAAGCATGACACATATCAACACCCTGAGACCTAAGCAAACATAAAACGCCCCGCCTGCAACACCCAATACAGAAAATATAACATATCCTTACTGTGATGCCTACAGCACATACCCTAAGAGAAAACCAACATGACACATCAACACCTAAGGCATATATTTCACAGTAAAAGACAAAGACAACAAACAGCGTGTATTGACACATACCTTCACCATGACAGTCAGGGCATATACTCTGCATCTGTTGTACCATGCCAGGGCCCAACTGTCGTAATGTGACCTTGACCCCGCGGCCACTACATGTGCGACACCGAACTGTAGCTCCTGCTTTTCCCCCAGCACTGGTGAGGGAAAAAACACACCACATTAATGACAACTGGGCAATTCTCTTGCTTGTGATTTTAAATCAGGAAAATTACTGGAATTTTGTGAACATCAAAATTCTGTAAACATGTAAAATCCCCATATCCTACACCCCGTCTTTAAAAATTTCAAGGAGGGTTAAAGGCCAGAAACACCAAATGACAGCAAAACTAAATCAACACAAAGTATGAACCAAGACAGCATGAACACTCACCCATTACACTTTTTGCAGATCACAGTTTTGCTTAGCTGAAGTTTGGACGTCTTGCCATTGTACAGGTCTTCTAGGGATACTCTGAAAAGGACAAACACATAAGCCAGGATGCTTAGGATGATCAAAACTAAAACAAGTGCGAAGCAATCCTAACAGGTCAAATACATAAGTCTGTGTCATGTGGTAAAGTCAGTCCCTGAAGTCAACCAGCTGCTGCCTATATAAGATGGGATGCTGCAGATATATATATATATATACTGAAAAAGTAAGCCAGTTTGACCTAGTGGTAAGGTGTAACTATAAAAGTAAAGGCAGGTACGCAGACAAGTCAGTCTGAGTCCCTAAGCTCTCCTTTACCTTCAAAAGTTGTGATTGATGGACATTATTTCGTGACCTTGCCCATCACAATTAATGAAACACTAACATGGCTCAAATTGCTGCCCATCTTAAATCTAATCACTGGTGATGACTGTGTAGCTCTGGGTATAGTCTGACCTCCCCCCATGTCCTGCAAACTCAGTGCCTGTCAGTACCTCCCTGCATGTAAATCGGCAGTAAAAAGTCTATAGTAGATAATGATGTATGCTGGAAAACAGTTGCACATACACACTCTTGTCTCCGGTAATTTTCTGACTTCCAGTACAGAAAGAAAGACAATGGAGGAGGGGGTGGGTATCTGAGGATAGCATGTACACTGAAAGTTATAGAGAAATACAAACCTAAGGGGATGAAAGGTGTCCTCCCCTCTCCTCCTTCGGTTGCGACCACCACCGCCACCTCCTCCCATCCCAGGAAACCCAAAGAATCCACCAAACAGGTCCTCAAACATACTGGCGCCGCCAAAGCCAACACCTGCAAAGCCACCACACACATTTTTTACTTATAAATGTGGCACAGTTCATGCTTTTCAGACAAAGACAACAAACAGCGTGTATTGACAGATCCAGTCACCACATAGGCCTAGTCATACTGTCAGCATATAGCAGCATTTACTCGAAGGTAGAAGATTATAAAACTGAACGCACACTAGCATTGAATATCAAACAAAAACTAATGCCAGCAGCCTCACTTTCAATTCTGTCTCACTGCCAAGTCCCGCAGCTGAGAACTGCATTAGCTGATTATAATCTTCTGAAAATGTGGCCACCGTTTGATCAGTTGTTAATTGCAAATTTACTTAATTGCAAATTTCCGTATTATGGCACATTCCTTTGTGTGACACATGTCCATCATTTTGCTGGTCTGCTATGACACCACCAAAGTTGCACCTTATATTCAGAAGCTCCTCATCTATGGATTTTCCCCCCACTCTTGAGCCAAATTTCAGATGTGGCTTGTAGTACAGAAATTGTGGTACACTCTTTTGTTGTTAGGGAAGTAAATACATTACCTCCACCTTCCTTGAGTCCCTCAAGGCCATAACGGTCATACAGCTGCCTTTTGTCGGGGTCGGACAACACTTCATAGGCATAGCTGATCTCCTTAAACTGGAAATTAAAAAACAACACCCATGTAATATAAATACAGTGAATTGTACAAACCACAATTTTTCTTTCTGTCTTTCAATAATGAAATGTGACTCTTTTAAGATCAAAAAGGCTGTATCTTTCCGTAGACTTGTTGCAACATACAGATACTATCATTTGGACAGCACATTCCTGTCCTATCTTTCAGCTTCACTCTGCACATATCAAACATCATGCAACTACTTCTGATCATCAAGTGAAAAAGTTTTGAAAATTCCTAAACATAATCCGACTTCTTTTGGTCAGTGCTCTTTCAGTTTTATTGCTCCGTCTGTCTGGAATTTGCTGCCTGCCAGTCTGCAAAATGTCCTCACTGTCTGAATTCAAAACCCAGCTCAAGACTTTCCAGTTTAGACAGGCCTTTTCACAAATGTGGGCAGACCATTTGTGTGAGCATAGGCTGTGTGTATGTCTACATGTACATATGATGATATGTGTAAGAATGATGTGTGGTAGCACTAGCACACTAAGTTTTTGTTCAGCAAAAAAATTGCACTGTATTAGAGCTATCCATTATTATTCTTATAATTGGTTTTTAATGCCCAGTCAATGGTTATATCTGGGTAATAAACAAAAAAAGAAGCAAAAAGAAGGGTGTCCATTGAATACCTAAAATAACACTGTTTTCCATTTAACTGACCAAATTCAACAGGAGTGTCTAACTTGCCAAAGCAAATGCCAGAACACGGTCTCTCATTTTAGTGTGATTACTCAGTAAAATAAACTACAATCAGTATAAAGAAAATAAAAACATTTTCAGTTTACAAGTAGAAAAGAGACCAGCATCAAACTGTGTTTGCCCGTCCCTAATAAGCCTTATGGTTTCTGTAGACGTTAAGCACCATGTTTACTACTTACTGTGTCTTGTCTGTGTCACTTAATTACGAAAGAAATCTGCAAATACTACAAAGATGAACCAAAAACCTAAAATGCCTGTGAATAAATCAGTCAGTCAGCCCCCCCCCCCCCCCCCCCATCAGTGTCGTGAATGTCTTTACCTTTTCTCCTGCTGCTGGGTTCTTGTCAGGGTGGAACTCTTTGGCCATTTTCCTATAGGCCTGTAAAGAAACAGCAGAAGCAAGTTTTAGTAATGTTAAAAAAAAAAAACAATAAAGCATGAAAATATTTGTGCCACACTGATAATATTAATCTCTACCATTTTATTTTTTTACAAGTCGCAACTTTTTGTTCCCTCAACTTTGACCCCTGCACTGTATCTGCTGTGTGCACCTATTATCCATTGTGGTCAGAGTGCAACAACTTTTTTCAACTGCCCTATGCTGTTACTGGCTTGTAGGGTGAAAATTACGGAAACTTTTAATTATATATATATATATATATATTAAAAAACTTTACAAAAAACATTCTGTTAATTGTTATCAATATCATACAGAAATATTTTACAAGTGAAACTATTTTACCACTACCCGCAGAGTTGCACCTATTGGTACACGACATTGTTTCTGAAAGTGTTGGAAAGTGCTGAAAGCAATAATTTAAATGGAAATTACACTTTGCACCAATCAGATACTACCACTGGGATTTTTGTTGTTGTTGTTAAAAACACAATGTGAAAGCATGACAAGTGATGGCTTTTTCTACTTCAGTAAGGAGTGGATAAAACAATCTGTCAATTCTGACACTGTGTGTGTGTGTGTGTGTGTGTGTGTGTGCGCACACATGATTGTGTGGCCTTCTTGGCAGCTTAATCTTGTTTCCTTGAAGTTGAATAGCATACCCTTCTGATAGTGTCACAGAGTTAAAAACAAAACACAATTGATGATCAAATACCAATGTTTTACAGTTATGGTTTTCTACACTGGAATATACAAAAATAAAAAATATACTACAACAATGTGAACAAAAACTGTAGTAACACTAACTATTAAGCTTCAAAGTTCTATGATTAATGAAACACTTGCTGACTTGACCAAGTTCAATACCTTAAATTAAAGCCCATTTCTGTCCATCTAAGTTGCTATTACACTGACAAACAGAAACTGTACCAAGTCAATTCACACAAGTTCAACAAGAAATCATGTTTGCTTTCAAGTTATGCTCTTACATAAACTATACACTTCAAAACCAGTGAAAGAATTCTGCAGTTTTATCAACTTTTTGTGTGTTTGTTACATCATCACCTGCCAACGATCAATGTATGTATTATGTAATGAATCAGAATGTCTTGAGTCAGAAAATGCCCTGAGTGTCACTGCAGAGTTTAAAAACTATGGTGTCACTGTGTGGGTCTGTTCATTTGTTGCACGTGAAACTGCTGTGTACTTATAATTTGTTTTGTAGGCTACTCTGGAGTATTTTTGACAGTGGGTCTGTGATTGGCAGCCCTGCCAACTCTGTAGATGTGTTTTAGCAGCATCCATCTGTCAGCACTTATCAAAAGGAGGTTTAAGCAGCATAGTAAAAAAGCAAAATGTGTGGTTCTTTCAAACACAAGACCATTACAAAATAGTGTCTAAAACAAGTTAGACTTAGAGTGGCGCTCTGAATCTGTGAAACAGATCAAAACCAAACAGAGAATGAACTGAGAAAGACTTGTCTTTTGCAACTGAAGAACATGGTAGCTGTGGCTATTAAACGAGTCTTACTATCACTCAAAAACTTACATTGTCTCCCTTGATTACTCTGACCAAACAAATGATGACAAAAGAGCTAAAAAAAAAGAAAGAAAAAAAGAGGCAATTTCACTATAAAATTTTTTTAAATTATCTTTTGTCCCTTCTGTTTCTGAAATTTCACAACAAATTCTTTTTTGTTAGAAGCCTTCACAATGACAGCATGTACAAAGACCTACTTAATCTTCAGTTTCTTTGCATGCTTTAAAAAAAAACTCCCTTGACTTTTGCCCGTCATCGCTTAAAGGACAAGTCCAAGGTTTGGGGTGATTTTTGACATGATTTCCGTTAAAGCTCGCTGAGAACGACGATGTAGGTGAAACTGTGATCTGAGGGTTATAAATGCATGAAAAAAGGCATTTTCTGTTGTACTGAAAGCGTCGCCATGACGCCCAAATCACGTGACCATATGCCTACTACGTCACTCTGGGGAGTCGCTGCAAAATGGCCAACTTTAAAGGCCCATAGTCAGAATGTGTCTGGCAACAAGCAATAACTTGTTGCTTGTGCTACAGGAGGCCCCAAAATGCATTTTTTCCATGAACTCGCGATCTTCTGGTCAGCCAAAAAATGATGCAAAGACACTTTTTTTCCACCTTTCCCTGGTAATTTTTGCAACTGCAACAGTATTGGCATTTGTACTGCTTCACAATTCTAGGTTCAACTTCCACTGTTATACACAATGTGAAGCAACTTCAGAAATCGGCCCGGAAGTGATGCTGCAATCTCTCGCGACTTCTTGCGCGAAAGATTACAAAGGGCATTCACTCGTGCAAACCAGCTTCACTGAACCGCCCAATAGAGCTCAGGTGAGACCAAAAGGACAGAGGTGGAGCTGGGCTTTTACAGGGAGTTGGACAATCCTTTGCTTCAGGTTTCAACAGCTGCTTTTTGGACGCCGTCTTTGTGACTTTGCTCTGCACAGCTGTTGAAACAGCAATTAATGAAATACACAAGCAGCTTCACACTGGTGGGGTCCCCACGGTCCACCTCCTTAATATTCTTGTTGTTCTGGTGGTGGCTGATGGTCTCTTCGGTCTTTACAGGTTGGCTATTCATGTCTTCCCCTTCCCTAATAAGTTTTATGATTTCTGTGGATGTAAAGCACCATGTTTACTTACTTACTTGTTTGCTACCTTGGTGTTAGCTGTGTGCCAGTGTAGAACGCATTTCACTGATGTAAAATGATGTAGTCCTCTGTGTCTCTTGAGGTTTAGGTGAATGTGTACTTGTCAATAGCATTAACAAAGTCAGTGTACTGGGACATGGTACAAAAATTGCATGGCTCAGTGTGTACACCCTGTTGCAAACATCAGGGACCTCAGATGAAGAGCTTATTAGTTAATGTCAAGAACAGCTCTGGACTTAGCAAAAACATGACCTGGGCACTCTTGTGACTTGATTTTGTCTGTAAACCACTTTTCTTTTGCCACCTCATATTGTCAAAGATATCACACCGGTTTATAAAAGTCTAGCATGACAGCTGCTTTAAGTTTAAATCTTTATTGTGGGGTATAAATATTCTTTAATCAATAGTTTAAAATTAGTTTAGTGCACAAGACCTCCATAACCTTTTTTCACAGCAATGCAAATACAGAGCCTGGAACTGGAAACTCAGCTACATTCCTTGATCAGCTGTGCTTGTGGAACGCAGTTTATTTTTGACAGTTAGCAGAACTACAGATGGGTTTCATTAGGCCAGCATTTGCTGGTGGCCATTTTCTCAAAATCCAACCTGACTCTTCCACACTGAAACAGTAAAAGTAAAACATGCTGCCAATGTGCATTTTTAGCAGTCATGGGGCTCAGTGTGGTCAAAAATGAAAACAACACAGAGCAGAGGCAGAGAATGAAAATGGGCAAGCGAAAACAGATGATTGTTACAATAGTGTTCCAAACTCTATCATCTATGACTTTGACAAAGTCAAACAAACAAACGCTGTCAGTCATGTGAACAAAATCTGAAGCCTTAACTTCACAAGGCAAGACAGCTCCTTTTGAAGTGTCTGACTTGATGAGTTTGACTGGCTGCTTTTCATCAAAGAGATGAAGACAATGACTGAATGAAACCCCACCTCTGCATCAATCATTAATGCCAAGTTATCTTTGTGTTCCAAAAAAACAAACAGGGAAATATTTGTGACTGAAACCATAAACTTCCAGCACTGTGCCTGTGGTGAACTTCACACTCTCTGTGTGTGTGTTTGATGGGAAGGCATGATGATGATCCAGAACAAAGTCACATTTTTTAATATAATTATATAATTAATATACAAGTATTATCACTTTCACAGTATCACTCTATATTAATTATTATCACTTTCACAGTATCACTCTATCACCCTTCAGATGTTTTGGCAGGGAGTGAAAACACACTTTGAAATTTACAAAAAACACCTCTCTGATTAGTTTACGTCACCAAAAATGGGGAGCCCCGATCTACTTTGATCCAGATGAAAGAGAAGATCAACTGTCGAGTTCGATTCTTGGATTTTTAGAATGATAGTCGACACTGCTAATGCTAGAATGTATAGTTCTGAGAAATGCCGTGAAAAGACGGAAAAAAACCCGACTGTCTTTGGTTCATAGTCTACACGCCGGCTGTATAAAATGCGTGGTACATTAAACAGTTTGATCAAAACTACCGTCGTGGATTTCCCAACCGATGTTACGTCACTTATCTAGAAAAAGTAGAAGTTTCATTGACTAAATTTGGGAAGAGTACCAGTACCATGGTTTATATGTGACTCATTTTACAATCAAAACTGTAGGGAATTATATATTCAATACGAATGAATCTTAAATCTGTAATCACGGCCAACAAAACACCAAAAACTGCTTGTCATGAAATGCAAGGATTGGAGTGACCAAGGCGGAACAGAGCCGAAACCTCTTTCACTTCAGTCTTTGTCCTCACTCGTCGCAATCAGGGTGACAAAAAATCGACAAGAGAAAAGCATAACACTCAGTTCGATTACAAGTAAACATTGAACTAAGATGTTGAACATGATCACTTATGTTTTACCTTCTTGATTTCGGCATCAGTGGCGCTTTTTCTAAGGCCAAGAAGATCGTACAATTTTGTGTCGGCCATCTTCCACGAGGTTGTTAGATGAACTGAATGACGTCAAGAACATGCAGCGCTACGGAATGCGAGAAGCTGGCCTAAAGTGGTCTCCCTTTTCCCGCCGGTCTTCGTGGATAGTTCAAAGGCCTTTGCGTGGCACTGTCATTGATGATTTCCATATCCACGGACCTATATATATACATACAGTCACTTAGAAACGTCATATGAAGAACAGGAAACAAAAACTAGATTTCTGTGCCGTCAAAAAACTAAATACAGACACACTCGATTTTCTGTAATGGCCGGACGGACTGCACGAAGTCCGTCATCGTTGCTACTGATTCTGGTGGTTTATGGGTTTGATTTTGTTAGACTTGCTTAACGGTGAGCTATCGCCAGAGATAAACCCACGAGCTGGAGGGAGCAATGGTGGCGGGGGCGGGCGGCGTAACCGTATGCCCAATGCCTATTACACTGTCACCACTAGAACGATTCTGCGCTGATCAGCTGCCCATTACAATTTCATCAATTGTCGGTGAGGCACAAAGTCAACATGCAAAGTGACAAGACAGTATTCATAAACCACCTTTGAAGAAAAAGCAGAGCCAAAGCAGACTCAAACCGACGTCTTCTTAGGCTTACGAGACCAGCACCTTACCGCTAGGCCAGAGCTAGGTGGAGCACCATAGCCGCAGAAATTAATGTCCCTTCTGTCGATCCCAGTTGTCAAATCCGGCAAGTTTTGAGTAGGCCAGAATAGACTTTTGCATGTTTCAATTACTGCTAAGAGTTATGTTTCTCACAATTTCTGACTTACCTTCTCTGTTCATTCAACTTTATTGTTCCTCCCAACTTGATCCTTTTCAGGGACGAGATGGTGTGTGTGATGAACAATGAATCAACATTTTGCTTGGAGGAAAAATGAAAATATACACCTGTTCTCATTATTTTGAGAAAATGTGACTGGGTTTTGACGAAGTGCTTTTTGTTTTAAACTAGACATTGTCAACTCATCACACAGTCAACGTTGGATAAGAGCAAATGTTGGGGGATATTACAACATTGGCTCTTATATATGATATTGTGCTTAAATGGCATGCCAGAGACGATCAATTTTACCAATTTTATGACTGAATTTGCCCTTAGAGCATTTTTTTGTTAAAAAAGAATGAAAGGATTCTGTAATATTTTATGGATGAATAAAAATAACAAAAATATGAAGTTTCTAAAGCTTACTAACTGTACCAGTGTGACTTTCTTTTGCAAATAAATGACAGCACATGAGAATGCTTGTTGAAAAAACAAGTACAAAATAAAGCAGAAAAGACTGGTTCTACCCCCCCCCCACAGCCCCCCGCCCCCTCCCCCCGCACACACACACATTCGCACTTCTGCATAAAATGATTCAGAGATGACATGCAACCCAAATGTGAAGACTTCGTTAGTTTCCAGGAATTAGTTGTAATGTATGAGTAGCAGAAAGGAGGGAGGAGAGGGGGCTTGGTTACTAGCACTCTTCCTCGCTACAATGCTCTAACAACAGTAAATCTCCATTGTCTTTGAGTTGAATGGTTTCTGTCCTAAATGATGCATGGACATTGCCCAGCATTTGTCTGTGCTTGAAATCTTGCTGACCCCAAATTCAAAGAAAAATAGTCGAGAGCAAATTTTTATTTTTATTTCTTACAACGGTCCAGAAAAAAAATGGGGAAAAAATGAACAACAACAAAATCACAAAGCTATGACTCAATGGAGACAGTGTGCTAGCTTGCTGTTATATAGAATATTTCTCTTATCTGACTCAATCATATCCAGTGCTCTTTTGCAAATAAAAAGAACAAAGCTGGCTGAGACATGGCTGATGCTTTTTCTTAGCAGGCAGTTGCTCTCATGTGACTTCCAGCATTGACTGTAGATTAGAGTTTCCAATTTGATTTAATTTTCTACAATGGTAGTTGGTAATTTCATGTGGTGTAACTGTATCCCAAAGTTGTAACTGGGAGTTAAATATCAAAAACATAAATAACTCCACAGACACAGAGAGAGAGAGAGAGAGAGGGACACACACAAACACACAGACTTGGCTTCACTCCAAACTAAGGTTTGTGGTCTTGTGCATGATACTTGGTGTCAGAATGTTGTCTTATTAGTGTTGCAACAGAGCATAGTAATTTTAAAGAATGTAAAACTGGCTTCCAATGTGTAAAACTGACAACCTTTATTAACTCAGAATCGTCCACAAGGTTCATATATTCTCAGACCCCAAAACAAAAAAACAAATCCCCACCTTTTATTCCATCAAGAGTAAGATCATATCAATCTTCCATACATGTTACACATTTGGCAAATTTATGATGGAGGAAAAAAAAAAATCAACAACCTTATATTGAAGAATACCAATCACACAACCCTCTCAACATTCATTATGAATGTTAATGGCAAACCAAGACAAATATTCAACAATGACACCAGATAAAAATTGATGTTTTACAACACATTAATACAAAGTATCCTGCAAAGAATTCTTCTTCCATTAGGAGTAACCACAATCATTCTGATTATTTCTGCTACTATCAGTATTACACATAATTCATCTGTTTCCCATCTACTGACAGTTAGGCCTTCCCTTGTCAAAAGGTGAAACACAGGACCTTTAACTTGCACAATGATCTTAGGGAGTGCAGTGCACATGGAGGTGACACAAGACGCTGAGGAGTGCCATGAACCCTGTCAAAGTTGGCAGGCAAATAAACAACACTCAAACCTGCTTGTACTCTATCTGCCCCCTCCCCTTCCACCCTAGTATGCAAAGCTCATATCAATGGCAACAGTGGTCAACTGGATAGAGCTGATGCACTGATGCAGTTTTACCAAGTGAACTCAACATCACCAAGCTAATTTTTCTTATTTGATGCTTCATAGAACCATTAACATAAAAAAATCTAAGTTTTTCATGTTATCAATATTTTCTAACAACCAACCAACCAACCAAAGGAAATCCGTGGGACAAAAAGGGGCAACTTCAAGACCATTAGTGCCATTCTGTTGCAGAGCTGGTGGAAAACCAGTCAACAATTCAGATTTGTTGTCTGCACTTCCAGCAAGTGACAGTGTCAATTGCTGTTGCTACACTGGTGACAAGCCAGACAAAGTTGAAATCATCACTGTGCATTGCGCACTGCACCTTCTGGAGATAAAAACAATGCTAATTGTGACCCGTTCTCACCAATTGAGTCTTAGCTTGGAGCTGGCTTACTGTGCTACAGGCAAAAGCAGCCAATCTAGGCGTTTTCAGATTTTTGTGAAATTAAAGTCTATAAGCATTACACTTTGGTGTGTTTGCATTGATATGTTCTGAAAAGTTGAATAAATATGTTTAAAATGCATTTTATTCACCCTACCCGGCATCAGTTTTGCTCATTTTAAACTGAAAGCATGGGATTAAAAACATTAACAAAATATATTAAAAGTTAACTAATGTGGAAATTTTAAGTCTCTTCAGGTGTCCCAATGTTTGATATGTTCCTGTGCCAAAACTGGTAAAGACTAGTACATTTAAACCTCCTGTTGCTAAGGATTAAAGGAAAAACTACTGAATGCACAATGAAAACTTTAAAGCTGATTTTCTCGAAATGGCCTCCGCTACACATGCAACCTTCAAAAACAGGTCACATCCACTTGCAGATTTGACACATGCAGAAACCTCAAATTGCCAAATTTTAAGACTCATTTCGTGAGAATGGGTGACAATTTATTTTTGTGGCAATGCCGGTGACAAACAAACAACAGCTGAAATTGCTGTCACTGTGCCAGTTGCACCCTCAGAGATGGACAATGCCGACAACTAACATGACTCTGTACTTACAGAAACATACAGACAATGCCAATTTCTGTTGCAATACTGGTGACCAACCAACAACTAACATGATTCTGCACTTACAGAAACATGTAGACAAAAGCTAATTTCTGCTGCAATACTGGTGACCAACCAATAACTAAAATCTGATTCTGCACTTACAGAAACATGCAGACAAAGCTAATTCATTTGCTGTTGCAACACGGGTGACAAAGAAACCAACAGGTGAAATCTGTCACTGTGTGAGCTGCATTTTCAGAGAGAGACAACACCAATTCATGTTGCAATGCTGAGTGATGAACCATCCAACAGCTGAAATCGGTCAGCTGTACCTGAGAGACAATGTTAATTTCTCTAACAAAGCTGGATACTGACAAAGACCAGAGTACCTGTTTCTAGAGCTCATGTAAAGCATTTGGGAACCAGTAGTCAATGTTTTTGTGGTACATGACAAAAACAGTTTGTGTTAGCATAACTATGCCGTTTATTAGATTACACTAATGTTCCACTAACATTTCTTAAAAACAACAACCAAAGACATTAAAACTGGCAAAATATAAAAATATTCTGAGTAACCATCTATCAAATACAAAGTTTTGTCCTCGGTACACTGTTGGTAAGGCACTTAACATCATCATCCATTATCTGTTTATACCATGCACCAAATATCAGCCAAGTTAATAGTGACCAGACGACAAGAAGAAAAAGAAGATGATGGGGCAATTCAAACCTCTGCCAAATCTGGCCAATCACTTGCTGTGACTGTCCTGTTATCACCTAGGATCGTGTCACATTTTTTTCTAGGTGAATGTTGTAGTGTACAGAAAATACAGGAGTGTATCCAAAAATTTCAGTTGTCACAGGGCGTGTCTTAATACAAATGACAAAGTCACTGAAAGCATCTTCTGGAAATTCGGTGGTTTGCATACATGTACACATTTCAATATCTACAGTTGGAGACGTTTAATGGGTCACCAGTAGAGAAAATGATCCACCTGCTGATATAAGGATGGCAATGCCCATGTGTTTCAAAGATTTGCTGGAACATTTTTGTCTGTTACTAATATCTGTCACCTGGACCCTGTGATGAGTGAGAGTTCACTAATGATTCTGAACTGTTGAGTAAAACTGCCAGTTGAAAGAGTGGTGTGTTTAGTCTGCACATGCTGAATTGTGGTCTGTCACTCAAATCTCAGCGACATATTCTACATTGCATCAGAGAACACTGCCACTCAAGGCTAGCCAGACTCTCACCCAAAACCTTGTCTGGGACACTTGGTGACAATGACACCAAAGCAAATGCCAGCAGTTAGACTTTACTTTGACAGAAAACTGTAAAGAATGTTGCATGTAAACTAAATATAGTCTTGCTGACTTTGATGATAGGCTTGCACAAAGCAGGTCTGTGTTCCAAGTATTATAAGGATCACACCACAGCTTTTGGAAGTCTCACTTCCAAATCAACAGTCTCACTTTAATAGCACACACACACACACACACTGGAATAGTGTTGTTACCACAAGTACTTCGGGCAAACCAGTCCACCTTTTTAGGCAGAAAAAGGACTTCATAAAATGACAGACACTGTCCCATGAAACTCCTGCTTCGGATGCATTACTCAGGTGGTGCTGATTTGCATCATTTATGCCAGCTTGAAGTGCACAGTGCTAACATACAGGAAGTAAAGGAGAGCGGAATGTAACTCTGAAGCACCATGGCAAATATGCTCACTGTATGGTGAGCACAAACCCACACTCAATGCCTATCAGTGCCAAGTAGTGTTTGTGTGTTGGGAGAGAGTAATCTGTTGAAGGCACCCCTTTGTCACTGGCAATCATGGCAGGACAAATCCAGGTCAGTGATATTCTCCAAGTCAGTGATATTCTCTATCAAATGGTCTGAAAGACAACAGAAAATTCTTGTTAAAATCAGCCGCACCAACAAATTTAAAACAAACACTCACAGTAACAAAAATAATGAAGAAATAAAACTAGGTTTAGTAATACGTGCAATCTAAAAGCATAATCTTGGACCAGATGAAAGTGACTGTTTATCTGCATTGCTATGACAAGCAACAATACTGCAAGCACGTCTCTCTCTCTCTCTCTTACACAAACACATGCATAGGCACCCATATTGTGCTGCCAAGCACATGTACACACCCCATATCAAATAAGACAAGTATAAAGTTTTTTAGGTAAGCTTTCCCTGGCCTATCATCACTATCAGGATGGTGATATAAACAAATACACACACACACACACACACGCACGCATCCATGTAATCTTGCTGTCAAGCACATGTACACACCCCAGCAAATGAGACAAGTATCAAGTTTTTTAGGTAAGCTTTCCCTGGCCTATCATCATATCAGGATGGTGATATAAACATATACACACACACGGACCATGCTAAGATGACACAGGCACATGTCATCAGTACCTGTAGACTAGGTCAAGGAACTGCTGTAGACAGGACCCTCAGTGAGTGGGGAAGGAGAAAAGGTCACCGGCAGAAGGCAGTGGTGCGAGACCCCCTGTCACGTCCGGCAGTTTGGTCAGGTCCGGCAAGTTCTGTATATGGGACAACAACTCCTGACGTACTGTGGCCACCCTCGCCAACTTCCCCTTGTAATCCTTGAACAGTATTCATTATGTCATCATCATCATCATGTCAGACAAAGCAAGTTTTGTATAAGGGACAAATCCTGAGCCACCCTCCCTAACTCCCCCACTGAACAGTGTTTATTGTCGTCATCATCATCATGGCAGGTGGGGTGAGTTCTGTATGAGGAACAAATCCTGACACAACATACTGCAGCCACCCTTGATTAGTTGTTAACTCTGCCACTGTAATCCTTGAACACTATTCATTAAGTCATCCTCATCACCAGGCCAGATATGCTGTAAGTTCTGTATAACCGTAAGGGACAAACTCATCACCAGGCCAGATATGCTGTAAGTTCTGTATAACCATAAGGGACAAACTCATCACCAGGCCAGATATGCTATAAGTTCTGTATAACCATAAGGGACAAAAGTGGACGTACTGTAGCCACACTCACTAATTTTCCTGTGTGATCCTTGAACAGCATTCATTATGTCATCATCAACACGAGGCCAGATATACTGTAACTAGTGTAAGTTCTGTATAACTGAAAGGGACAAAATTAGATGAACTGTAGCCACACCCACTAATTTTCCTGTGTGATCCTTGAACAGTATTCATTAACTGATTAAGTCATCATCATCATCATCATCATCAGGCCAGATATACCACAAGTTCTATATAACTGAAAGGGACAAAACTGAATTTGTAAAACCAGGTGCTATAAATTTATAAGGCTGCAAAGGTTTTGGAATTGCTAGAGTCTTAATTAATGAGGCTCTACTGCACTTCCAAAAACTACATGCCAAAATTTTGCATCGGTTCTAACTAGTCCACACTGAAGCCTTCTTTCTAACTGTATCTTTTGGGCTGCTCTTCTTCTCATGCACATCAAGAATACCTACCACTGACAGCTGGATGAGTTCGAGATAGTGACAGACAGAGTGCAACAAAGTAAAAATGTGCAAGTGTGCAACTGTGTCTTGTTCATCTGTCCATCTAAGTACATATATATGCATTATAATTTATATATATGCAGGTGTAAGATAATCTCTGTCCTTGACCAAAAACTTACATCCAACTGTTTTTCGGTATCTTGCATCTGTGCCTTGACTTGGTTGACAAAACCTCGCAGCAGAAAAGCCACTTTCTTCCTCTCCTCTAACTCGGATGCGAGGCGCTGGTTGTATTCTGACAGCAACAGGCAGGCCTCATTTACTTGCTGGGACAGATGCTCTGCTGCTCTTTTGTCTGAGAAAAGTCACATGTAAGTTAACAAAACAGAACCAACACAGGTACAGGTCAAACAAAGAAGTACACTATTTAGATTTTTCTCTCTGTATGTATGTATGTATGTATTTGCATTAAGTAATATTTACTGACATCTTCCTCTATATACATGCTCATAATTAATCAATTTAATGGGGAAAAAATAGTGATTTCACCACCTACAATAAATGAAACAGCAAAAAAACCCATACACAAATCAGTCTGGTTGTGTGAGGCATTACATGTAGGCTCTCTAAAGCATAGAGATCCTGTGCATCGTTCAAGTCAATATTACCTTGGATTTTCTCTAGGTGGGCAATATCAGACACCTCCAAAGGTAATGCTGCAATTTTTTCCCGAATGGCTGCATCACATGATGCTGAGTGTTCAAGTTCCGAAAGACGTTTGACGAGTTCTTCTGCCTGTTGAAAACAAATTTAAACAAATCTGGTTAATTAAAGTGGACACAAACTCACACCAACACACACACACAGAGAGTCACACACACACACTGCAAACTGACATTCAAAATGGAAAAGTACTAACCTTTTTGCATTCATCTTTCGGACCCATCAATAACAATAATAATGATCTAAAAATAAGGCAATCTTTTATGTTCAGTTTCTCCATTGATTTGTAGCACATAGCCAATCACATGAAACAAAGACAAGGCTAAAGTTCAATTACTTCTGTCCTTTCCCGGTTTACAGCAAAGAGTTGAAATCAATTGACAAATAAGCAGGTTCCCGCACTATTACACAGAAAGTGGTCTCACATCAACATTTTCTGATGGCAGATGAGCCTGGGCTGCTTCCACTTCCTGCAGGAGAGATAACTCTGGCTCCTTCTTGCTCTTCTTCACCTGCTTCTCCAGCAGTGGCTTTTCCTCTGCCTTTGGCGTGTCCTGTTTCTCCTCTGCATAGTAAACATAGGCAACAAGTTATGTATCTACTCCAGCTCAGCCAGTCAACAATTTTAAATGTCACTGAAACACATAGCCTTTAAAAATTAACAATAACATAACAGCTGTAAAAATTAACAATAGTATAAATTTGTGACAATTAAAGTGGAACCAAACCAAAGAAGCATCACAGGCCTTTTCAATAGAAATGGAATGAAAAAGAAAATAAAAGAACAGTTTTACCACTTGATTTCTCATTTTGTTTGTTTAAAAATAATAATAATCTGGAAGTGAACATAACTGTGAATGCTGCCACTTTGTGCCCAACAGTCTGTATCAACGACATCATGTTATAAAGCTAGTGTGGCAAAAGTATCAGACACTCTGAGTCAACCCTTTTTTGCTCTTCATTGGTAAAGAGCAAACCAACATGGCTGCACCCTGAAAAGCTCAAATTCAAAGAGTACTTTTTTAAAACACTGAATTGAGTATACCGATTCTTTCTCAAGCCCTAAACACTGAACAAAGCAAAAATAATAAACATCCCCCAAGAATGCTTCTGTTTCAAGTAAGACATTAATTCTGATAATAATACAATTAAAGTCTGTCTTACTCTTAGTAACAATAACTTTCAATGATTAACTTAATCAGTTAATGTCTATCCAAATTCTAATTTGATAAATCTAAAACTTTCAACAACTTAAAATACCAAGACACAGGGCCTTGTAACTTTTGTTTTTATGTGTACATGAAACATTTCCAATGGCTTGGATGAGCAGGCCAGTAAACTCTAGTCTTACCCATGGCATGTTTGACTTTTTTGATAAGGTGCTTGTCATAGACTCCTCTCTCTTGCCATATGGACAACACTCTCCCCAGTGACTGTCGTGTTTTGTCCTCTGAATTCCTGCAAAAGCACAGCCAGTCAGCATCATTAAATTCTTATCATCACCATTTTTATTGCTATTTGGTATTTGACAATGACAGTCGCATTGACTGCTGCAATGCTGAAAATGTTCACGTGGAATCAGAGCCTGCTGTCCATTCATACACCTTCTGTTTTTGTTTTTATTTTTGGTGGAACATGCCTTATACTTTTTATAGCTGTATTTGGCTCTGTGCTGACTCTTATTTTGGACTCTGTTCCACCCCTGTGTTACTGCAGAAGCACTTAAAAGTAAAACTTTTTTTTAAAGGTTCTTTGCATAAAGTGACACTGTAAACTGGTGCATGGCTGTCTGGTGCACATGGCACGTGTGCCAAGATGGCAGGATTTCCACATGGCACCAGCCATGTAATGTTCAACAAACAGCACTGTAAGTACACCACTTTGGTGGATATATAATTCAAAACATGCTACAAAAATGCGACAGTCATTCATTCAGAATTGCATGTGACAAGAGCACACTGATTCTGCTCGAGAGCAGAGAATAGTGATATATATTATAAGTGATCAATAATAATATTATCTGCAAACATCACTGAAGGTGCAGCTAAAGTAACAGACTGGAGAATAAGACAGTTTGTAAATTATGTGTGAGGGAACATTTGCATACAGTACACTTTCTCACCCAACACTGGGACTGTGTCAACATCAGGTTGTTGTTGTTTTTGTTGGTGTTTTAATTATTTTTTTTAGCTGAAGACTAAACAAAAAAAAAAAAAAAAGTACGAATAATTTCATCACAAAGGCAGATGAATCATTCTTCTTCTCTAAACTCAGACAGCCATTCACTCAACAAAGTAAGAACTCAAATAGACCAGAACATTTGCGAACAAGTAACACTTCTCTTTTGCCACCCACATCCAGTGCACCAGTCATTTCACTGCCTTCTCCTCTCATTTCCCCAGTGCACAGTGGCAATGCCTTCAAGTTCAAATGTTGTATTGAGGGCTGGGTTATCTCCCCTAAACAATCCACCCACCCTGGCCTGCCTCCCTACCACCTTGTCCCCACTGGCCTAGTCACCCTACCGCACAACCTACTCCTGCTCAAACCGCTGGACTTTTAAAACACATTAACTGAGTAAGTAAGTAAGCATGAAGAAGAAGAGGAAATCAGTCTTGGTGCCAAATATAATTGTACAGATTTAAGTCTGACCTCAAGGAACCAGAGGAACTTAGTCTTACTCACTCTTAGCCCTGAATATTTGCAATAATCTTCCAATGAAAGTGAGCTGTTGGAATCCCTGAAAGTATTTTCAAACAAAGCAAAGCAAAAGAAGGAAACTAGAACAGTAGTCAGGGGAAGTTAAAGACAAAAGCTCCAATTTGTGTAGATGAATTTTTTAAATATATTTTTTAATACTTACTTTGCAGCATTCCCAAAGGCATCAGGCAGGACTGTTTCAAAATTTTTGGCAAACTCTGGTCCTTTCTTTTTGCTGTTCTGGATTATGTCATTGGCCAGATAGACAAATGTCAATTTTTTACTTGGCCGGGCTGAAAAGAAAATTTCATGAGTTCATTACTTCCTGTGAGAACCATAAGATTAAGAGTCAATCCAAGAAAGGTAATTTAACTCCAAGTCAAAGGTTTCTTTCATTACATCACATCCATGCACCCATGTACAAACACACACACACACTGGTTAACTTAGACTGGTTTACAGTCAGCTGTCTCCAAAGAGGTACTGACATGGACCAAAATCCAAAGAGGTGGGGCAAGAGGGAGACTAAAGTAAGATGCTCCATTGATGTCACCACCAGAATGACTCCTGCATTAAGATGCACAGCAATGACAGCCATTTTAGTGTTTCATTAAAATTTTGTGAGAGTCAGTCACAAGACAGTGTTTACAGAGAATAACTTTTGAAGAAAAAGGAGAGATGAACTTGAAGCGGAATCAAACCAAGATCCTTCTGCTTACCAGCCTTACCGCTAGGCCAAACAAGCTCTCACACACACATGTATGCATTATATATATATTTCCTAATGTTTCAATCCCCCAGTCCCCTTCTCCATTTTTAGTCAGTGTGTCAGGGAGTTGGGTGGGGGAGAAAAAACAACAACTGTATTAGTACTAAAAATAACATTACTGTGTTTAGTGTGATCACTTTTGTTTTTGTTGCTTAAGAAACTAACCATCTGAATATAAAAAATCTGAAACAAAGTAGACTGCTGGGACAATTCTGTTGCTTGAAATAGTGTTTACGCTCAAAATTTACAAGTATACATGTCCTAGAAAAAACAGCATTCTTCTTCTTCTTCTTCCCAATAACATGGTTTCAAGGGACTTGGAGTAGAGCCAAATAAGGACCTTATAAGGACTTGCAAGGACCAATATTAGATTTAGTAAGGACCATCGCAACAGTAAGGAACACAAAAAAATGTGCTGAATTTTGCGTGCAACGCATCAAGCCGACAAGCGTAGTGTTTGTCCAGCTTATCTTTTAGAACCCACTCCTTGGTATGCACTGTCCTTTAGCACTGTCTTGGAACGAACATTTTCTCGGCATCTTTACTGTTTGCTCAGGTTCTTGCACAGTTCAAATTTTGCAACCAAATGGCTGACCCAGAAGTTATTGCGTAATCTTGCGACACTGGTGATTTGAGCTGCATGTGATCTAAATGAACATGGAAGAAAGCATCGTCTGTTTCAGACATCATCTCAACCTAT
The DNA here is from genome assembly GCA_018857735.1 of Alviniconcha marisindica. Taxonomy (NCBI): domain Eukaryota; kingdom Metazoa; phylum Mollusca; class Gastropoda; family Provannidae; genus Alviniconcha; species Alviniconcha marisindica. Next base: position 490,554 of record JABMCL010001879.1, on the reverse strand, counting down.
GTCCAAACAATTTTGAAATTCAATAAATGTGTGGAACCCATCCAGTGTCTCTGACTTGGAAAAATTAGAGGCTTTTATAACTACCCATGTGCATTTTTAGTATTAGCTAGACTTGTAAGGACCGTGAAGCAAATCTAAGGACTTGTAACTGCAAGGCCTTACTTGGCAAATTCAATTTTGTAAGTACTTGCAAGCACCTGTAAAGACCCTGGGAATCTTGAATAATATCCTGGGTCAATGATCATTACTGATGTTTATGGTGTGCGAGAAAAACAAATTTCTTATTAATCTTAAACTTGTATCCATCTCACTCTCAGTATCAGTAATAACTGACTGGCTTTTAAACTGTAAATGAATATATCCTCAAAAATCTCTTTTGCTGGTTTCCTATTAATATAAATGTTTTTTGCATTACTTCAGGACTCAGTTCCAACTTTTTACTCTGCGTCTGAAGGCTTAAACCGACAGGGTTGCCCTAAATCTGTGCAATAAACTGCATTACCGGCATTATTACTGTTAAAGAAAATCAAGCATACACATTGTCATTAAAAAAGAAATTCGCACATTTGCTCTCTTTTTTCTGCACATGACTAAAAGCAAAACGTGCATTGCAAAGTGAAAGTGGACCTACGCGCCTGCTGAGAACAGCCTGCTTACTGAACTTTCATTCGATGCAGAACATTTCAGCTGCCGTTACCTTTTGTAAGTTCGCGATGCCAGATTTTCACAATAGATGCTGCATGTTTCCGGTGGTGGATCAACCAGAGCGAAAGCGTCTGGATACTTTGCTGTGTGTTGTTTAATTCTCCAAGCTTTTTCACAAGATTTGCGTCCGTGAAAGATGTCATTTTTGCTATGATGTGGTAAACATAGATTGCTCCCTTACCGGATGTAGTAACAATTAGTTTGTTCATAAAACTAGGGGTGTGAAACGAAAAGCTTGACTCAAACACATGTCGCTGGAACTTTAGATCGTTTACAGTCTCTCATAAACTTTATATGGGTTTTATATTTCAGTTATTATTGATTTAGGGCTGTAATGTGCCAAAACATGCAACGGCCTCCTTCCGGCCGCAATCCCTTCTCCCCTCTAATTTGTAGTGTAGAGCTCTAGTCCGGCTTATTTCCGCTTAATAAACACTCCCCGCGCCATTTACCCAAGACGAGACGAAAGATCTAGACGTAAAAGACGTAGGGATTCTGACAATTTACAGGTTTAACCCTCGGCCAAAATGCCTTACGCCAACCAACCCACAGTAGTTATTACAGAGCTGACAGATGAAAATATTAAGTTCATTGTTGAAGATACAGATCTAAGGTAAAACAACTTTACAGTTTTATTTAGCCTACTTCTACTCTGCAAATTCTACAAGTTTTAGTTAGAAACTATTATTGTTTTGTTGTCCCTCCAAACAGTTATTATTTTGTTGTCTCTCCGCATCTTCTTGAACTTGGAGAAGCTGCACTCTAACTCGATCTATACATTTGGGTTAGAGTCCCAGGGACATAGCAGTCATCGCCGTCGCCCCATCGGGCTTGTTGAAGATATAGTTCTATGGTTATATTGGTAAAACAAAAAATGTCTCATAGTAATTAGGATGAGACATTTGTTGTTTTATCAATATAACCATAGAACTATATCTTCAACATACAATGAGACACCGAATCTTGTGATTATTTAAAAATAAACAAAAAACTGCCATTCTGCAACAGTGCAGCATAATCTCCAAGCAGTTCCTGCGTATTGGATGTGGCTGCCAACATCAGTTCAAGAAGTAGAACTAGAAGAGAGATCAAAGTAAAAACTCAGAATTGACTTTTGAGGTTTTGTTTAAAGATGCTCAGCTGATTTTATTTTCAGTGTACAATCCTTAGGTACTTGAGGTACACAGGAACATTTGGAATGCCATTTTGGGATCATTACCACAGTATAACTTATTAGTTAGTACTGAGATTTTTTAAATTATTTAGTATGGTCTGTTTATTTAATGTTTATGATTTTTTTAAATAAATAATTATGTCAGTGTATGTTTCCAGTGTCGCGAATGGCTTCCGGAGGGTGTGCATTGCAGAAGTACCAACCATTGGTAAGCCTAAGGAGATCAAGGAATCTTAAGAAAGAACAATCAGATATATAAATGTACCACTGGAGGATGTATGCAAATCAGGCTAGTGTCACATCACAAGGGGCTGTGTTGACAATTCTAATGTGCTGCTCAGTAAATACAATGAGAGTGGGTGAGTGGCTGTTGTGGATTTGACCCCCTTCCCCATGCAAAAAGGAGGTGGTATGCTGGTTAGGAGGTGACTGAAGATGGTTTATTTTTATGTGTATCATTGATCTTATCAGTAAAATTAGTATACTTAGTACAACATGTAGCAATTTATAGGAAGTACACAGAGGCATTTCTGATCCTTTCATTTTTATCTGATATTTACAAAACTTCTGCAGGCTTGATCTCAGTCCTGCCTTGGCTTTGTGATCTCAAATTGGATTTAGTTTATGGATTGGATTCAGTTTTTCTTCTGTTCTGCATTGGCTTTATCATTTCCAGTGGAGTATGTCAGTTTTCAAATTTATTTATGTCTGCTACAGACTACAGTGAAGCTTGTGTTTGCTGTAGTGTATTAATTGTTACATATTCAAATTTCAATCATATTAATTTGTATTTCACTGCACAATTATTTCATGCTGGACTCGTATTCCCCTTCTCCACCCCTCAGTCAGACCTACCCCCACCACACACACACACACACACACACACACACACACACACACACACACACACATGGAATGTCTCAACAAAAAGTATCCTAAATTTTTGTTGATGGGTCCCTATTCCTTTATCGTAATCCTATTCACCTTACATCTTATTTGTTCATTTTCAGCAATTGACTGGGTGCAGATTGAAGCCAACTCTTCTGTCTTGTTTGATGAATTTATCTCTCACCGTCTCGGTCTCATCCCCCTGACAAGTGATGAAACTGTGGACAAAATGCAGTACTCGAGGGTAGGCTTATAATGAGCATTCTTTACACTGAATAAGTAATAGCTTATTACAGATAGAGTAGACTGTGTGCCTGTGAGTATCACATTGTCAGTGGTATGTTGGAGTAAATATGATGCTGGAATCAGTCACTGTAAGAAAGAGCAGTCAGCTGGGATTTTGATGCAGAAATTATATATTTTTATATATAATTTTTTGTTTTATGCATTTACTTTTATTCAAGTTACATAGCTGTATGTGTGTGTGTTTCAGGATTGTCAGTGTGATGAGTTCTGTCCCGAGTGTTCAGTGGAGTTCACACTGGACGTAAAGTGTACGGATGACCAGACGTGCAACGTCACCAGTGCTCACCTCATCTCGAGTAACCCCAAAGTCATTCCTGTTAGTAATAGCATAATATAATCACAATGGTGTATGTGCAATGATGGAGCTTGTCAATCGAAATAATGACCAATCATTATTGGTCTGAACATCCATAATCAAATTAGAGAAGAAAAAAAAGGCAGGAAAAAAGTTGGCAATTCTGGCATAATATATGCTGAAGCTTAAGTTTGCACAAGCTTTGCCCTGTTTTGCCCCTGACCAAAAACAAACAGGGGGTTTGGGGCCATTTGGTGAATGTGCTGGCCTGTGAATCCAGTGGCCAACTTCCGCCAAGGTTCAGTTCCTGGATGCAATAGAGCAAGGGACTTTTCAGTACTTCCAAGTCAAACCGTTTGCAACTTGATAGTGTTTGTTTCACCTTTCCAGACTGGGTTATCAGATAAAGCTTACAGGTCCATTACTGTACATCTGTTTTATTATTTTTAACTTGTATTACAAATACCATTCAACACACTGGTAATTAAATGACCAGTACTGTCTCACCTGTCTAGCCATGGCAATGATTTTGTAAAAGGTGTATTGGTGGCATTTCTTGGACACCAAATAAACAAATTTTGAGCTTTGCATTATGGTAATAAATACACCTATGTGTGAAGTATGATGCCAGATGCCAGGCTCGAGTCAGTGACTACTGACCTGCCAGAACCTGTTTTCTATCAGTACACGAAGGGGGGGGGGGGGGGGGGGAGGGGGGACTTGTTCTGATGTAACCAATGTAACTAATTGTGGCATTGACGACAAATAGAGGGCAGGTCAGTAGTAGCTTCTTGGGAGTCCAGGCCAGTAGTACCCTAAAAACCAACGGAATATGGTCTTTCAGAAAGAGGTTGTCTGGGTGGTGGTTCACTTACATTGAACTATGAGGGTAGGGTTTTACATGGTGGCCTTTAAGGAGGGGTGGTCTTTCATAAGAGGTTCCTGAGTATAAGGCTTTACTCAATACAGAACATACTAGTTTCAGTCACCTTGACTTGAATCCTTGGTCACAGCAGCATCCAAACAGTAAACTGACAGTTGTATTTCTTTTCTTTACTATGGTGTGCGAAGTAATGCATGTAACATTTAACTGCCCTTGATCTTTGCTGGAGGAAGATTATTGTGCCCTTGATCTTTGCTGGAGGAAGATTATTGTGCCCTTGATCTTTGCTGGAGGAAGATTATTGTGCCCTTGATCATTGCTGGAGGAAGATCATTGTGCACCATTACAGCTTCTCAGAAGTCATTCAGTAAAAGTGTTTTTATTAATTTATAAAGACAGTGTGCATGATTGTGGTGTCCTGTTTAAAGTGGTTTTAGGTTTGTGCTGATTTGTGTCAGTGGTTTGATAGTATGTTGTATGATTTGCAGGTGACAACTAAAAAACACCAGGAGGCAAGTGAATATGAAGAAAGTGATGGTATGTTCAAAGTTTAGGGGTTATGTAATGTTTGCATTTTCATTGGTTAATACTTGTAAGAGATTTCTAAGACATGGGCTCAGGGCTCAGTTGATCTCCCTATCAAATATTCTGATAGGGGAGGTAAGGTGGATGATTTGGTTGTGGTATAAATTGTTTCCCTTCATCTCTAAACAGGCAGTGGCAAAGGCTGCAGAATTTATCAAATTAACATGGGTCAATACAGTGCATTGTGAAGATGGAAGCAAGTGACTTTCATAAAATTGACAGGTAAAGGGGTACTGCATGCAAACTTGTGAGCTAAAATTGTATTCAAACAGTTCATCGGTTTTCATTAGGAGGGTTATTTGGTGGTGGTCTTCTTCAAGCAAGAAATTCATTGAACAGATAACAACTTGCATGATTGTTCAGTCCCAGTTTTTTTTGTACCTACCTTTTCACCTCACATGCAGTCCAAATTGTATTAGTTTCCAGAGACTGTTCTTTAATTTGGGATATATGTATGACAGTACATGGGTTTTAGTATCTTGTCAACCACACATGGTCATCTCAGGATGTGTTGCCATTTTTTTTAACCAAGCCATATATTTTGAATCAACAGTTGGTGTTTTTTTGTGTTTTGTGTGGCTTAACATTTGCCATACTAAGCTGTGATAGCAAAGCCACAAAAACATTGTTGGGACTAAAAGGATTTAGTGCACTCTCTTTAAAAAAAGAGAATTGACCTCTCACTTTTAAGTTTCAGCCAGGTAGCTCTGCCCACTTAGACAAAGCAAACAAGGTCTGTCACTTTAGCCAGAGAGCTCCGCCCACTTAGACAAGCAGAGCAAACAAGGTCTGTCACTTTCAGCCAGAGTCTCAAAGAATGTACCTTTAGAGAAAAGGATGTTATTTGAAGAGGTCAGAGCTTTGTTGGGTCAGTCCTTTGAAAAGGCTGATGCTTTGTCATCCACATCACTTGATTTTTTAACAACTAGCTTTTGCTCTGCCCACCAGACATTCTCATCTGCAAACTGCGCAAAGGGCAGGAGCTGAAGGTTCGGGCCTTTGCCAGGAAAGGTTTTGCCAAGGAGCACGCCAAGTGGAACCCTACAGCTGGTGTTCCCTTTGAGTATGACCCCGACAACGCACTGCGACACACCACATTCCCCAAACCTGAGGAGTGGTACGTGCTCAGTACTCCTCTTTCATAAAGTGATCCCGTTGCACACAAAGCAGTGCACTAGGTTGTGTGTTTGTGTGTGGAGTGGTACATGCTCAGCACTCATCTTTCATAAAGTAATACTGTTGCACATAAAGCACAGTGATGATAGGTTGTGTGTGGAGTGGTACATGTTCAGTACTTGTCTTTCATAAAGTGATCCTGTTGCACACAAAGCACATTGATAATAGGTTATGCATTTGTATGTGGAGTGGTACATGCTCAGTACTCGTCTTTCATAAATTATACTGTTGCACATGAAGCACAATGATAATAGGCTGTGTGTGTGTGGAGTGGTATGTGCTCATTACTCATCTTTCATAAAGTAGGTAGGTCCAGCCAAATTTTGAAATGCAAGCAATGCAATCCATCAGTATGTGATATTAAAGAGGGTCACAAGGCAAGTACACAAGCCAAATTTCATTAATTTATCTATAATATTTTTTGAGATATCACCCTTCAAATAGTCACCATTTTACACGCACATTTTACAAAATGCCATTTTTGTATGGCTCTAGCATAAATGCTATTGGTCACACATCCATCCAACTTGTTTTACACAGTGTCTGCACTACACAGACTTAACACTATTTTTTCAGTAGTCATCCTTACTCAAATATTGGAGATGCAGAGTGCCAAAAATGGAAAAATCACTCATTTTGACATTGTCCGATCACCAATCTTTGACAGTACCATGACAAGATCAAACATAACATGGGAATGGAAAGAGGTACAACCATAATTTTGGTATCAACTGATTCAGCATAAATTAGACAATACAAATTCACAAGTCTAAAGAAATGCAAGCTAAATTTTACCTACAGAGGCAAGTTTCCATGAGATAAAAGGGTGCAAATATCCCGCGAAATCTTTGATGGTAATAGCATTAAAGAAAATCAAACTCTGGAATGGAAAGAGATACAGCCATGGTTCTGGTATCTGCAGATTCAGCATTAATCAGAGAAGGAAAATGCACAGCATAAGTAAATTTAGGCAAATTTTAGATATATGCAGACTTGTTTGAATGAGGAAATGAAGTTAAAAACTGCAGTCCAAATGTGGCCTCGTGGTAGATGTTGGGGCCTGCCTTGCTTTCTAGGACCAGTTCTCTCCTCAAGATGATGAAACTGATCATCCTCTGAAATCATTAACAAAGAAATATATAAACAAACAGGTAACAAATATTAATTTCAACATAAACAGCACACTACACTTAATACTCACCAGTTAAATACACTTAATACTCACCAATTAAATCATCAAATTCTGAAGTTGTAAATAACACTTACTTGACTTTGTGTGAATCATGCAGTAATAACCTGAGAAATAAATCAATCAGAAAGGTACAAACAAAAGGAAGCAGACAAGAACTAATTTTCAGGTATTTGACTACTGCTACCAGTCTTAGCTACTGAAACAGTCCCAGAAGTAAAACCCCTACTGGAGTTGCTCTAGCCATTGTTTGACAATATTTAAAAACAAAAAACTTCCCTACCTTAGATAAAAGACCTGGATTATTAAGGAAACTAACAAAAATTGGAGTCCCACTTCAATGACATTTAAAAATTGACATGCTCAAAACTGTATTTAATGTTGCTCTGTGAGTTATTTTATTTCCCCCACCCCCTCCCACCTCCACATTTGATGTGGCTCTTGAAGTGTGTGTGTGTGTGATTATTTCTTTCATTTTGTTTCCTGTTCAGTCTTTCTTATTGATTTAGTTACTTCTGTCTTGTTACCATAGTCTGTCTTGTCAATCATGCTTGTAAAATGTTAAACAAACAAAAAAACAAAAAGACTTATCATTATTACTTCTCTTTTTTAAAATCCCCCCTTGTAATTATTATTATTATTATATACAAAGGTTGAAAGAATCATGTAATTTTGAGCCAGTGTGCCAGGTCTTCTATGTGCACAAAAGGTGGAAGAGAAAGAAGATGGGGAAAAAAGAAGAAATTAATTCTTCAGAAGCAAATACAATTCCAAACTCCCAAACTCTCAATATACCATTAATTTTGGCTGGTGGCTTGCTTTTATTTTGTTTTGTCTAGATGAGCAGATCTACTGTAAAAAACATATTGGTTCGTGACTGCATCGTCTGCTAGCTAAATCAGAGTTATTGTCCCTGACAAGAAAAACTATATATTTAAAAAAAATCATTCACTTGCTAAATTTCCTTTAAAAAAATTCACTGTTGAGAACATACACCATACATCAGTTTTTTGTCAGTTCGGATTTACGGGGAAAGAAATTACTACTTTTACAGCAGTTTGCATTTCGGAGGAAATAATGAGGAGATAACTCTGTAATGTTGTTCAAACTACGACCAGACCACAACGAATTTGCTTCAATTGCATTCAAAGAGATGTAAACAGCGCAAAAATACAGTTATGGTTGTGTTGGAAACTCACTTAGTTATCGCTAAAATAAAAAAAACTTACCACGGTTTCTTTCCAGTTCCTCCAGGGTGAGCATCTTTTGCGCCGCTCGCGTAGTCGCAGATTTTAGCGATCGCGCAACTCGAGCAGACGACAAAATCTACGGGGTTTCCACTTTCCGTTGCATGGGAACTCTTACAAGAACTCGCTTCTGGATCAAACGATACACCGTTTTAAAGAGCAAAATTCTTCTTTCCAGTGATACCAAATTGAATATGGTGCATTCAAACTTTCTTGGTGTAAATTTATGGTAAAAATGAACATATTTTTCAACTCAATTTTTGCTGCAGTCGAAAATGAAGAATTTTAACGAAATTTTATAACAGATAAATCTATGGGAATTCCTCTTTCTAAAAATATTAACTTCATATGTGTACGTTTTTCTTGTAAAAGTTCCCAGCGGTTTTCCGAACGCAACCATTTTCCGACCTCGCTCATCTGACTTTTGACGTCAGCACCACGCTCGGTTTCCGACCGCTTGGTGTGTTCATTAAAACTTCTTCCAAACTCACAATACATCATTCACGCACAAAAGAATGGCATCAACAGGTCGTAAAAAGATCGTTTTTTGCCTGACAGTAGTTTTTATTGACAAACTGCACAAAACAAAGCAGATACGACAAGTTGAAAATGAGCAATATTTGCCTTGCAACGGCCATGTTACCCCGCGCTAAAGAGAGGCTGGTCCTACCTACATAAAGTGATCCTTTTGCACACAAAGCTCGGTGCCAATAGGTCGTGTATGTGTGTGTGTGTCTCTCTCTTTCAGTGAAAAAGAGAGAGGAAAGGAGGTGGGAAGAGAGAGGGATTAGACTGACTGTCTGTGTCTGTCCTATCTTCCCCTCTCCTGTTCTCTCTTTCTGCAGCCCATCTCCCTCACCTTCAGTATTAGTATTTGAGTCTTTCTGGACCTCAGGGTCCGACGTCTGTTTCTTATTTGTAGCTATTCTCTTATGGTTGTACACAAGACCCTTGCTTGGTTGCTTCCTTTGAGTTTGTTTTATTCTTTTTATGGGTGTGTTTTATGTGGTTTCCTTGGTGTGTTGCAGGCCCAAAAGTGAATATTCAGAGCTGGATCCAGATGGGGATCAGTGTAAGTAGCCTGAAATGTGAATAATCTAACAGTATAACAGGTTCACGTACAGAGTTGCAGTACAAAGCTCTGACCTTATACTAGAGCTCTGGCCCACTGATCCATCAGCTACCCTTCCATGACGTCACTGGGAGAGAGAAAAAGAAGAATGTTTACAAATTGCATCATTATTATTATTATTATTGATCGCTTTTATATAGCGCTATTCTCTGCTCTTGAGCAGACTCACTGCGCTCGCATGTGATTCTACATGAGTGAATAGCTTTTTATAGCACGTTTTTTTAATATCCACTGAAGTGGTGTACTTACAGCGCTGGCATGGCTGGTGCCACAAGAAACTGCTGCCATCTTGGCGCGTTCTGTGTACACCATAACAACCATGCACCATGCACACAAGCCACATGCGTAAGGTGTATGCGTGTTTAGCTGTAACCTGCCACCTGCGCTTTTGGCAGAATGACCGGGGTCTTTTACATGCTACTACGGTAACACGGGGGTGGAACGTTTACCGAAATAAGAGTCAGCACAGAAAGTTGACCCTGGATAAGAAAATTCTCCTGCCGCTCCAGCAGGGATTCGAACCTGTGACCTTTTGATCACGAGTCTGGCGCTCTAACCACTGAGCTATCCCCGCCCCCAAGAGGAGAGAAAGAGATGGGAGCATGTTAGTTTGGATTATAATGCAGTAACATCCCAGCTGTCAGGCCGGGCCCATGGGGGCACTTTATGCTTGGCCAGACACTGTGCCTGTCACTGTTCCATGTGAAACTGCTGATGACACCCCTTTCCACATACACCGTTCATGCTTCCCGACACTTGCGTTTTAAATATGCCTGCAGTCTTTGCATACCTGAATGTCAGTACAGCATTTCCAAGTCCAGACTTGTCATGCTAGTCTGCAGTGAAGCTGTATATTACTTGTATCAGGGTATGTCAGGTTCTTCCCTGTTCAACCTCCCGCGCCCCCCCCCCCAACCTCCCCCACTTTTACCCCAACCTTACGTTGTATCAGGGTGACCCCCTCCCCCCCAAAACAACAACAACACACACACAAAAAGCACCTGCGAAAAACACAACAACAACAAACAGCCCCATATTTTTCTTTGTTGTTAACAGAGTGCAGTAAAATGTAACATGGGTGCATTCTGATTGTAGTATTTCACACCACTCCACCCGGTTGATTAAAACCTCTGTAACTTCAGGAATCAAAGTCCTCTGACCCCCACAAGGCTATTTTTTCTGCACTCCACTTGGGTATTTGCAGACCCCACCTCTTCACCCTCTCCCCCGCCCCCTCCACGCCAGTGCTATATACCATCTTTCGCATTTTTGCTTTATAAATTCTTGATTGCATGACAACCTTTGTTTTTTGTCCCATTCCAGATGAGGCACCATACGACTCGTTAGGCAAACCCAACAAGTTTTTCTACAACGTGGAGTCCTGTGGCTCCCTGAAGCCTGAAAACATCATCTTCTCAGCACTCAGCAATCTCAAGAAGAAGCTCAGCGATCTGCAGACCCAACTCAGCATTGAGATTCAAAATGACCATCTCACCATCTAGTGATACAGCACATCATACAGATTTTGAAGTGTTCAATTCCAGGGACAGTCTCACAGTCTGGTGCGAGATCCCAGTGACGTTTTGGAGAGTTAGCATGTGAAATTGTCTGTGTGTTGTAAGAAGACTGCAGTCACAGATGCATCAGAGATGAACTGATGTTGATTGATTGTAACACAAAGAAGGGCTTGCAGTGACACATTCATCTGAGATGAACTGACGTTGACTGATTGTAACACAAAGAGGAGTTTGCAGTGACAAATTCATCTGAGATGAACTGACGCTGACTGATTGTAACACAAAGAGGAGTTTGCAGTGACAAATTCATCTGAGATGAACTGATGTTGACTGACTGTAACACAAAGAGGAGGTTGCAGTGACAAATTCTTCTGAGTTGAACTGATGTTGAATGTCAGCCTGGGTACGTGTACAAGGACCAGGAAGCCAGTTGAAGCGGAAAAGATTCCAATAAAGATTCTTTTCAAAACTGGTACTGTCTGTTTTTAGATTTTGTTGTAGTTTAGCACAGGTATTGTGCACTGTATACTGACAAGTGGTAGATATCAGAAAATGGTTCCTTATATACGCATAAAAACTTAAAAAAAGCCTTGTAACTTAAAAAACAAAAAAGATGACCTGTGCATCAGTTGCATATGAAATTACATTTATTACACTCACTGGCATGTGGTAATTAGGATGTAGGGTGTGTCCACAGCAGGCAATATTGGAAAGTTTTGACAGAGCCCATGATGCTTCCCCCTTCCCCCCAGCACCCATACTACAAAACTCTCAGGATTTCTCTGGTGGAGTGAATGGAGTCTTTGATCTCAATCAGTGGTTTGTCTTGGGTAGGTAGCAGGTTCGTTAAGCATGGTTCCAATTGGCCGGCAGATGAGTGCCATTTCCATAGGTTGGATAGGCAGGTGAACCAAACCAGGTGACAGAGACTCCCAGTTTCTATTTGATTTAATATGGAGCTGTTGTAAATTGATTCCGGAGTTGGTGAATATGTGTTTGTTCTTGCTTTTTTGCTAAGTTGTGTTGTCTTGCACACATGCACACCCACATGGGGACACAATTTCATTGCCCGTTGCCCTGTCGGCAGAAATTTGAGATGTTTTAAACAGCTACGCATGGAAAGGTGCAACTGCTCTTCCTAGAATTTGCTGAATAGTAAACCTATACCTTGCATAGGTAAACTTCTGGGGTAAATGGGACAAGGGCAGTTAGGCATCAGGATTCAGCGTCACACTTCAAGTGGCAGCAACTAGTTGGCCCTCCTTTCGTCACTGCTGCAGTTGGTTACATCATGGACATGCTGCTCCCATGTTCTCTCCCTTTCATGTACCGATAAAAAATGAACAGTTGTCTGTCTGTTTTTGAGGGTCTGAGGTATCCACAGAATTTGCACAGTTCTCGAATGTGCTTGGAAATCCTTGAAAAACAAGTTCTCAAAGATTTTATTGGGGAGCCTTCAAGGAAATTGGTTCAGATCTGGCCAAAAACTTTTTTTAATGATTTTTTAAAGTTTAGTCCTTATTTGTCCATTGCATTCATCTGCCAGCTAATTTTACCAAAATATTACCAATCACAAGTTCATCAGACCATGTCTCTCAAAAAGCATTGCTGTAAAATGTGTCCACCCTGATAACCTGCTTTGATTTCTGCAAGTCAGTCTTGGCCAATCTGCCTGCAGAACAGACAGGTTGATTGCAGAGGGTTCAGAACAGTACAGCACAATTTGTTCCAAAGAGATGTAAGTGACATCACATAACACCACTGTCAAACAAGCTGCATTGGCTGCCTGTAAAATTCTGCTGTGAGTACAAGATAGCAAATTTTGCAAACTGTCATTTCAACAGCACACTCCCCTCTTACCCCTCAGCTTTGCTCTGCATGTATCAAACATCACACACCCTCCAATCCATGGGCAAGAAGCTTCTGAAAATTCTGAAACGTAATTTGAGCACCTGTTCCTGAAATCTCCCCACTCTGTCCTTCCCTCTTCAGACAGGCCTTTTCACAAACCTAGGTAGACCATTCATGTGGCCATAGATCATGTGTATGTCTATGTGTATTTATGTTACGTACGTGAATGGCGTGTACTGGTGCATTGAAGTTTGTTTTGTAAAACGATTACACCATGTAAGAGCTGTCCATTATTATTATACACTATGTAAGAGCTGTCCGTTATTATTATTATAAAGATCTGGTGACATACTACATGAGAACAAAAATTGAAACAGAAGTCTTCAGCAGCAAACAATGTTCCAACTCCAAAAGTGCAGCCACACTTCACCCAAACCTGACCACAATCCATTATAAATGTAATTAACATCCTGACCTTCCCAAAGAGATCAAGATCAAACAAAATCAACTGAATAGCAAGTAAAATTTTGATTCACTGCTTGTCACACACACACACACCACTTCATGTTTGAAGAACACTGATAATTTAAAATAAGAAAAAGATTAAACAAACTGGCCTAATTCCTGGCTGTAAATGATGCCTGTAAAGGTGTATTCCGACTTCCAAATTTAAAAGAGAAATGTCTAATAAAAATGTGTACTTAACCTAACCCGAGCACTTAGCCCTTCTAAATGTACATTTTCAAGATTCAGTGCACACACACACACACACACATACACACACACAGAGTTGTTCAAGATTCAGTGCACACACACACATACACAGAGTTGTATACCAGGGCAATAGCTCTGGTTTATCAGCAGAGGGGACAGTTGCATCAAGGATACCCTAATGCAGGAGTAGCAAGTAGACAATGTATGCTGTAGTGGTTGGGTGGGATATGGGTAGCTAAAACAGCAAGGGTAGAGGTGGTAGGGGTATGAGGTAAGGGAGTGGGTGGGAAAGGAGTTGTGGTGGGTAGGGTTGTAGTTGAAAGAGCCAGGGTGGGTGTGGTAGGCAACAGGTAAGGGAGTGGGTGAGGAGTTGGGGTGGATAGAGCTGTAGGTAAAACAGCAATGGTGGGTGTGGTAGGGGTATCAGTATTAAAGGGAATGGTGGGAAAAGAGTTGGGGTGGGCAGGACTAGGTAAAACACAGGTAGATGTGGTAAAAGTTGGGTGTGGTAGGACACAGGTAAAGCAGTGGGTGGGTATGGCTGAAGGTAAAACAGTACTGGTGGATGTCAGGTAAAGGTGTGGGCAAGTAAGAAGTTAGGGTGGGTAGGACTGTAAGTAAAGAGCAAGGGTGGGTGTGGTAGGCAACAGGTAAAGGAGTGGATGAGTAAGGAGTTTGGGTGGGTGGGGTTGCATGTAGGTAAAACAACCAAGGTGGGTGCGGTGGGTAACACAGCAAGGGTGGGTATGGTAGGTAACAGGTGGGGGAGTAAGGTGCATGTGTGGGTAGGGCTGTGGCTTAGACAGCAAGGGTGTGCATGTGCACATGCTTAGCTAGTAGCACTACAGATTGTGTCAGTCTTTGCCCTGGGAAAAGCAATAATTTTCCCGATTGTACAAAGTCTCAGTACACCACTGTCCAACCTGACAGGCAAATTAAATGAATGATTAAATCGTGCATCCCCCGAAAAAGAACAAACGCAAAAACAAACTCCATGTTCGCGGCGCAGGATCGCTTTGATTTGCTGTATGCCCTAGTTTTTTGTTGTTGTTGTTCCCCCCCCCCCCCCCCCCCCCTCTTGTTTACTTTCTTCGCCGCGATGCCCTGAACGGAAAATAACGTGGGCCTGTACCTATCGGTGAACAGTTGCGCTATCCGGGCAGGTGGCCTAGGCCTACTGGTTCTCGGCCAGGCCTCGGACACCGCATTGTTCAACACGACATGCGCTATCGTCCTGTGTCGAGTGTGATTGCATTGGCGATATCTCGTGTCGGCCTCGGGGTCGCAGACGATCTCATTTATCATCTGACAGTTTCTAAGTCAGCGCCAATCCTTTCCTGTTGACAATGCGAACTCCACAGCAGATTTAGTTGTTATAACAACATGTGACGTCATATTCATCACGTGACTGAAGTGACCGTGCCACAAAGGACTGCTTGTCAGATAGTAAGAGATTGTTGCGCGACCTCACCGAATATTTATTGGTAAATGAAAAGCAAAATATACCAATGAACATATTTCTGTCACTTGAGATTTCAACCGGTTTGAGGCATACCATAATCTCTCAACAGGTTGGTTAGATAACGTAGTCGGTACCGCGCACTATATCCTGCCGCGCAAAGCAGAACCGACTTACTATTGATCTGCAGTAAGTCTGTGGCGGATCCAGAATGGAGCTATGCAAGTGAAGTAGTGAGCAACACCTTTACTTTTCTGTTTTCTTCACCTCACCACTTTGTTTTCGTCCCTTCTTGTCGTGGCGAGGGGATGAACAGGAAAACGAGGGAGAGTTTCGAGCCGCTATGGGCTGTGTGAGTAGCAAGTTGGTACCAGAACCTCCGCCAAACGCGCACCTAGTAGAAACGTTTTACGGCCAAGATGCAAAGACGGGC
>JABMCL010001879.1:395000-472500 GCA_018857735.1 Alviniconcha marisindica | reverse complement strand
TTGGTATAAACTATAAAGTATAATTTGGCTACATTACAACATTAGATGATTGAATTTTTATTTCACTACAGGGGTTGCTACTGTTTCATTGGCTGCTGCTCATTAGGGTTGACTTTAGAAACAACCTTTATGTGTGTGTGTGTGTGTGTGTACATGTTTGGGTGTGTGTACATACATATAGTGTCCATACATGTTATGAAGAGTGTGTGTAAAAATTGGACACAGTAGTTAATATTATTATTGATTGCTTTTATATGGTGCTGTTCTCTGCTCTCGAGCATGACTCATTGTGCTCTTGTCACATGTGATTCTGACTGAGTCTGACAGTGAGTGTGTTTTACTGTTTTAGTTTTATAGTGTGTTTTGAATATATAAGTATCCACGAATACACACTACACAACTGGTCATTACACAATAAATATCTGGTGCCATGTGAAACTGCTGCTGTCTTTGCGTGTACACCATACAACCATGCACAAGTTTACAGTGTGACTATATAAATTATATTAATTTAAAGCAACTTACATAGGGTGCATACATCATTACATGTGTATGTAACTTGCCACTTGCACTTTTGGCAGAATGACTGGGATCATTTAGGGGCTACCATAGAGGTGGAAGGGATACTGAAATAAGAGCCCACACAGAAGGTTGACCTGGAGAAGAAAATTCTCCGGCCACTCCTGCCTGAAATCAGTGAAAACAAAAGTTAAATCACAACTAAAATTTGCAATAATTTCAACAAGAAATGAAGAATACTGATGTTATGGTGATTTAGAAGTGTTTTGCTTCTGAACTGTGGATACTCTTTACTTCTGGGTCTCAACCTAGCCCAGATATGAATGCAAAAAAATAAAAAATAATCTGTGTCCTATTTTCATTGTTGCCAAATCTTTATAGTTTATATTATTTTAAATTTAAAAAAAAAAAGTGTTAAGTAACCAGTGGCATACTGACAGTGACAAGTGACATATTAGATTCTCACCCATGTCTCAAATATCTCCACATAAATTTATAATCTGAAGAGGTGTGGGATTTCAAAACTGCATACAAATTACAATGGTCAATGAAGAACTCCAAGTAAAGTGCCCTTGATCAGTTGATGGAACTTAAAAATTCAATACTTATTGAAATAAAATTAAATGCATAATTTGCACTGTATGGTGTGACCCCAGAATAGCTCAGAGATAATTTTTGTTCCATTTTGCTAAACTGAAACTTGTATTAAAGTTTAAACACAAAAAGGTTACTTATTTTGACACAGACACTCAGTATGCAAATTTTGGGGGAAATCCCCTTTGTCAAGGCACAAAATGACACTTAAAGTTAAACAACAGATAAACTGTTAAAAACAATGAAAAATGAGAGAAAAACTTATCTTGTTTTGGTTGAGTTTTTGTTGCTTATTTTTCTCATCATTTTTAACTGTTTATCTGTTGTTTAAGTGTCATTTTGTGGCTTGACAAAGGGGATTTCCCCAAAAATGTGCATACCGTGTGTCTGTGTCAAAATGAATAAGGGTCTGTCTGAACCATTTTGGGGGGTTTGGATCTTGTTTTACTTTTAGAATGCTAGCAGTCATTCTGTTTCAGATTTTTTTTAAGTTATTCTTTATCACATAACTCTAACTTAATTTTCACCACTTTGCCACATTACTTTTCAAAATGGATCCTTGTTTTAGTTTAATTATATACTAATAAACTGTAATAGTAATATAGTTTAACCTTTCAGCAGATAGATTTATGGCAAAATATGTTTATTTTGTATAATATAATATTTTACTTTTTTAGCCTTTTGCAGCTAGAGGAAATTAATCAATTTAATAGGAGTACAAACTAACAGAGGGTAAATTTTCTAAAGTACATTATGCTGTGAAGTAAACTGTTTGTGGTTGGTGAAACAGGCCCTAGGTTTGATTTAATCTTGAACTTGACTGGTAGAACCACACTGGATTTTAGCCATTAGGACTTGCCTTTGGCTTTGATAGTTTGATCTAGTTCCTTAGGCAGCTCTCTAGAGGTGAGGGTGCCACAGCTGGCTGTAAAACAGATCAAAAACAAAAAACAAAGGCTGTGGACAGGAATGCACATGGGGTGACCTGTTCTTCACTTACTTCAGATAACACTTTGGGAAGCCCCCCCCCCCCCCCCCTCCCCCCCACTTCCTAGCTTGTGGACATAACAGATGACCCATTGATATGACAGGGCATATGTGACCCAGTTTTGTGAACCCCCCTTCCTGCAGCTGCACTATTGACAATGGCATTGGAACTGTCCCTTAAAACTTTGAGTCCACTACTGCTAGTACTACTGTACCACTACTGGTGTAGGGATAACTGACTTACTGACCTCAGGCACTGCCTTTTGTCTTTGCTTCACTCCATCAGGTGGATGGTGTGACATCCTTGCTTTCTGCCTGCAGATAGAGGCCCTGAAGATCCGCAGACTTTCACATCATCTTCTCTTTTTCAAGAAGACACTTTCACAGCTTTAGTGCATGCTTGGTTATTTTGGTGCTTTCATAAACTCTGACATGGACTCCATGATCTTAAACATGCATGTGGGATCTTTTTGCATGCAAGTGTATTCACACAGTCTCATCAGAAGGACTTTTTGCTGAATCTGCACATAATTTGACTGCTGAGGGGTGCTCAACTTTGAGCTTTTGAGAGCAAATGCTGTCTGTCTACAGACTCCTGAATCTTCTGACACTTTAAGCCACTGATCATGGGTGCTTTGTCTTTCAGTTCCTGTATGCATTATTATATACACAGGGTTTGTATTAACTGGTAATCTCCAGTATTTTACCATTAAGTCATTTAAGATCAGCATATACTTGGGGGGGGAAATGACAATTGGTCAGACAATATCGGTTGTTTGTTTGATTGGTTCTGACCAAAACAAATGAAAAAAGGACAAAGAGAGTTAGCCTGTTTTGTGTTGTGCATACATGTGTGTGTGTGTGTTTGTTCTACTTTTAGACAGGGAAAGGAGCAGGGTGTTTGCTAGTACTAGTAGAGATCTAGTACTTGTAGCAAAATTAAGTCATGTATAGTATGATCAGTTACAACTTAAACTTTTACTTACAGTGATTGTCTGACCAATTTTCGTGAACCACTTTCTCCACTTTATAGATGTCACACCAGTTTAAAAATGTTTAGTGCAATCACTGATACATAATAATTAATATGTCTGCAAAACTTGTTATTGACTGCATTGTGTCATGATGTCAAAACTTGTTATTGACCGCATTGTTTCATGAACCATAAACCATGTTTTACTTCAACTGTTCAAGTGATTTGTCTTTCACCCTGTAGTAATGCAAATATTACCAACAGTGCCCAGCTTAAGTTGTAGTATATTTTATCAGTACAAGTGTTACTTTTGGCATGAGTTTCCCAGTGCCTTGATTTTTGGCTGGCTGATTTTGTGCCAGTTCCAAGTTTATTGAAAGGATTAATTGGCAAAGTAAAGTTTGGCTGTTCTCGCCTGAGCTATGTTGCCAAGACCTCTTAACAAGCTATGCATGCCAGGTTACCCGTCCACCTTTAAGGGCAGCCCTTACAAACTGCATGCATTTAAACTTTTAAATCTTTCATGTTGTCCTCATAAGGTTGCAGTGTCAGCAAAACTGATCCAAGGCAGCGGCCATGGAATTCTTCATAAAATTCCCCTGTGACTGAATGTGTTATAACTTAGAGAAGATGGTCCTTGCAAAGAAATAAAAAGACAAGACAGTTTCTAATCACATACATATATACTAACACTAGTGGGGTCCAGATTAAGACTAAGAGTCAGAAGAGAAACTGCAGGAAACATGCTGTTTCCTATTGTACTGTATGCTCAGTTGAATACAGAATAGTCTAAATAATGTATCAGAAGATTGAAGTGTGTGGGATGGTGTGTACGCTTAAAGAAGATCCAAAAATGTTTAAGAGCAGAGCCAGTCATTATTTTGAAACAGACACAGCATGCTTTGTGTATTGTGCAGCTCAACCAGAGGCTAGTGAAGTTCATGAGGGATGTGTACATAGTGGACCTGGAACTTATTAATTGATTAATTAACTTCAGAGTTTTAACTGTTTGATTCTTTGAAGGAGTCTGGGTGTGGAGAGCCAGTGAGAAGGGAATTGACTGTACAGTAATCAAGCCTGGAAAGAATACATGAGGTCACAAGTGTTTTGGTTGCTTCTTCTGTGAGATATTGCAGGACTGTACTCATGCATTTAACTAAGTTCAAGGTAGGTTTTTTGACATGTTTTGATGATGTGTTTCTTCATGTTCAGTTCAAAATCAGTATGAAATCCAAGGTCCCTGACCTAATCTATGAAAAAAATGGATGAAGAGCCAATAGGTACTGTAGAAGTTGGAAGCAACTTGGTGCTGGCAGATGGAGGAAACATACAATTTGACAAACTCTGCCAATTGAAATACTTGCACGTTGCTTTGGTAGTTTCAGACCAACTTGTGTCTGCACGGGATCCCCTTTAATGTTTTGGTCAGGAAATGTAACATTTCAGGAAATGTACAACTTGTTTACCCAGAATGTACATTTTTTAGAGACTGGTACCAGTCATTGTGTAAGTTCGCAATGAAGGTTTCATTCACTTGCCCAAAAGTAAAATAGTACTAGTAGTAGGCCACAGAACCAAAAAAGATAATGACATGTAATTTACATTGTAAAGCCAGATTGTATCAAAATGTTTCAGTAACTTTCTGCAGCTGATTGCTTTGGTTGGGCAAGTGCTGTCTAATGGACAGCTTGAGATTAGTTTTATCTGAGTCCATGAAATCCTGGGGTGGGCAGTAGATAATGGACCACATTTATTTTCATTAAGGAACCAGAATGGTAAAGGTCATAAATGCTGGACTAGCCACATCATTAGTTTTACACTGAGTGCATAAAACTTAAGTACATTTAGTTGAGATTCCTATTCTCAGTTGTGTGATTTTCTCTCTCTCTCTCTCTCTCTCTCTCTCTCTCTCTCTCTCTCTCTCTCTCTCTCTCTCTCTCTCTCTCTCTCTCTCTCTCTCTCTCTTTTCTGTGTGTATGTGTCTCTGTCTCTCTTTAACCAGGAAAATGGTTAACCAAGTTAACAAATACCAGATTGTTTTACAGTATTTCAATTTTAACATTGGCACAGTACAGTTGCATTATATAGTTGCACAGTTGTGTGGTGTGGCCTGCTATTGTACTAATGTAGCCAACAAGAAATGGCTTACCAGCATTTCTGTGTTAAAATATGTTTCAGTTTCAATCTGAATGGACCCATTTAAAAAAAAAAAAATGTGCATAATTTGCATCTAGATCTATTTTACCTCAATCTGTTTTGTATCATAGATCTTTGAGTCAGCTTTATCTCCAGTTGGTTTTATGAAACTAGTCAGTAGACTTCCCAACTGATGAGGTGCTTTCTGCCCAGTCAGTGAGTCACACTGGTTGTCACTCCCCAATCTCCCCACCAGTACCTCTTTGGGAACAACTTGGCATTTTAAAAAAATAAAAAATAAAACAGTTTAACCAACCAATCAGCTTTTGACAAAATATATTTTGAAAACAGGAGATTTAAGGTCTGATCCTTAAAACTGAAAGTTGTCAGTGTTACAGCTGAGCCTACTCCAGGAGCAGGCAACAGCTGAAGTCTAATGATTATGCCTGGTATTAGTTCACCCTGATCCACCTTTGCAAAGCTGACAGCATACAGTTTTCCAGGTGCCTCCAGTTGAAGTTGAATAACATAGCAATAAACTTTCCTTCCTTCCTGCTTCATTTGTTGAACATGTTCAGGTAATTCATTTAGGCATGAGAAACACACACACACACACACACACACACACACACACACACACACACACACACACACACATACACATTGACACTGTGAGAATCAGAGAGAGAAGTCAATGAGAAAGATTAGACTTATTTTAATGGGGGGGAACTATATTAATTGTTCAGAGAGTGAAGTATTGATGACACTAGGACAATATCATTTTGACTGAATGTTAGTGGGGGTTCAAGAACTTATCTTTGATTTGTGACAGGATACATATTGTTTCATCATTATGACCTTCTTGATTGACAGGGCAATAAAAATTAGGAATGGATAAATGGATAATTCATGACAATGAACTGATCAAAAGAGGACACACAGCATTCTGGCTAAGTTTGATGTAATGTGTGGAAACAAAGTGGTTGCACTTTCCGAGAGAAGCAGTACTGGCTTAGCTGTCTGGCAGCTTTGTGGTGAGGCAGAGCAAATAATTATGCAGTTACCTTGAGCAGTGGTGTTTGTCACAAAGGGGTTCATTTTAATCGAAATTACTGTGCATGGATGGTTAGAGTAATCCTTTGGTCCAGTTGATTTTCCATGGTACATCAGAGGTTTTGCCACAGCTCTGATGGAATCAGTAGTAAGTGCCACTGCCTGATATATAGCACAGCTGATGATGAGCAGTGAAGTATTCTCCATTCATTGGTTCAGCGGGTCACTCTGGAAGAAAGGATGTGCTGTGTTAGGTACAGCCACT
This sequence comes from Alviniconcha marisindica, assembly GCA_018857735.1. NCBI lineage: Eukaryota > Metazoa > Mollusca > Gastropoda > Provannidae > Alviniconcha > Alviniconcha marisindica. Next base: position 465,973 of record JABMCL010001879.1, on the reverse strand, counting down.
CAGCATTACTTCAGGCTTTTTGATGAAACTAACAATGAAGGAAGATCAGTAAGTGGCTATGGATAGAAGTTAGTCACTCTTGTTGTTGTTTAATTAACGTATACATAGTACAGTATTGGAGTGATATTATGATGGTAGGTGCCTTGGTATCTGCTACTTCCCCCCACCCCCAGAAAAGAGTGACCCAGTTAGTGAGTTAGGCAGGTGGCTGAACCCTCCTCAGGTGACTCAGGATAGGCAGGTGAAACTTCCGGCACCAGTGTCTGCCAGCCAACTGTTTTCAAGCAGCTGTTTCTCCCAAGTAGCTGAGAGGGCTCAGTGTGTGTGTGTATGCTGCGCATGTGTGAGAACTGGAGGAGTGATAATGCTAGGAGGCTGCTGCTGCTGCCGGCGCAGTCTAACCCGTGCAGGGGGTGGTGAGCAGGGAGGAAACTCTGCAGACTTTGACCCCAGCTGCCACAAGTGCCAGGCGGCCATTTTGGAGGAGTGTGGAAGCTCCATGTGGAGCTAAGGGGGTTCCAGCCTTGACTCTCCCAGGCAGCCAGGCAGCCTGATTCATTCATTACAGTAATGAACCGGCTTGCCCCAGCTCAGCAGTAGCACACTGACCTGGTGTGGGGTCATTGTGCCAATGCTGTCTGCCACCTACTGACTCAGTGAAACCAAGATGGGGGCCACTTACACTATTCAAAAATATTACCCTAGTTAGTTAGTCACAGCCTTCCTTCCGTCTCTTTACCTCGCTGCATGTTTAGCCCACAACCAGCACTACATCACCAGGTGTTTCTGAGAGACTACAAGTAATGTTCCATCCCCTCCTTTTAGCAGTTTAACAGCTCTTTTTACCATGATTAATACTGTAGTCCTGCCTTTCCAGTAACCAACATTTCATTCAAATGAGAGTTTGTCAAACAGACTTTTAGTTTTGGGGAGAACCAGCCTACAAAATAACAGCCAGTATGTCTGAGAGATTGCTGATCATACACCTTGTTCAGTTTACACATCCAGTAAATCAGTAATGGTATCTAGTGGCAGGCATAGAACTCTCTCTCTCTCTCATCGGGTCTCGCCTCCCCTCTTTCTGATACCCTCTCCTTTCACCTCATTTCTCTTTCATCATTCTCCCACCCTCCACCTCCCTTTCTCTTCCTCACCCCAGCCCCCTTTCTCTTTGCCTGTAGGCCATACACCTCATGGACTTCCCACCCTCTCTTCCGCTCTTTGGTCTGAAGTTTGCCTGACTCAGGACTGATGATTCACCTTTACACTGCTAGCTTGTACAAGATCCAGAGATATACCCAATTAAAAAGAGCGCCAAATTAAAACAACATTAACCATTTTTGTGTGTTTGGATCTTGCTTTAAAATGCTAGCAGACATCCTTGTTCCAGATTAGTTTGTACAAGGTCTGGCTTTGTGCATGTTCAAGACAGCATTGTCAGTATTAGTAATTGTGTAATTGCACATGCATGCACATGTACTTTTAGTTGAAGGATCAACCTTGGTCTGAATCCAAATTTTTAAAAACTGGAACACATTTCAAATGTGATTAAAGCTGTGATACTATAAAATGTGGACATACTGCTGCATGGATGTAGTAAGAATCACTGCATGCCCTGTAGAAAATTCAAACAAACACATTTATTTTAATAAAGGGGATTTCCCTGAAAATTTGCATACTGTGTGTCCATGTTAAAAAAAAAAAGCATTCATTTGAACCTTTTTGTGTTTGGATGACTGGGCGTAAAACACCAACTTACTTACTTGTGTTTGGATCTTGTTTTAGAACACTAGCAGTCGTTCTGTTTCAGATTTAGAAAAGAAGAAAAAAAATCCTGTAGAAAATTGTTATTCATTGATTATGATATATATATATATATGATGAAAGTTTAAATCCGGTTACTAGCTCATTCATGATCTCATATTTACCATCCATACTTATTGAGTCTTGTATAGAGGCCTCAGTTGCGATCATGGAATCCTGACGTTGCCAAAATATTGAGATGAATCAAGCGTCATATGAGCTGGGTTTGGAATTAAACTTTATTTTCCAATTTGTGAACACCATTGTCCACTAACTGTAATATGAACAAAAGTGGTCTTTTTATGACTAGACTGTAGTACTAGTAGACTTTATTATTTCAGTTTGTAACAACTATTACCTCATTAACTATTAGTATTACCAACAAAGTCATTGATGTGAATTCAGTGACAATAGAACACAGTAAATAGTAAAAAAAATAAATTGAATGACAGTGTTTATGTAGAGACAGGAAAGCTTTAAAAGGGGGGAACTGAACTGAGGAAGCACCATAGACCCTCTCAGTAGGAATTGAATAAACAAAGTACGCAGCATAGAATAGAACAGCTGTAGAGAAATGTACTCACCTCTATGATGACGCATAAAGAACAGTTAAAAACACAAGTGCTTTCGACACATGATCTTCGTCTGGTGTAGAAGAGAGATAGAAAATAGTAAAAGAAGAAGGAAGTAAAGAAGATAGACAAGGAGTTGAAGTAAAACAATGTTAAGGATCTAAACGTAGATTTAAAGTACACAGCAGTTTGTTTTTGTTGCTGTTGTTTTTCATTTTTGTTGGGTTTTAATTTCTCATCCTGTTTGTTAAAAATCTACATTTTAAAGCTGTTAAAACATGAGCGTGACTGCATGCAGACACTTTCAGCCCAGCAGTCTCTATCAGTGGCATCATAAACAAGGCTGGTGTGTGTGGCAAAAGTATCAAAAACAGAAAAAGCCAACCTTTTTTTTTATGCTCTCCGTCAGTAAGGAACGAGCCAACCACTGTGGTGATGCCTTACTGTCTTACAGAGCCGAAATTTGAGGCAAATAAAGGTACACTTTTATAAGTGTTGCTGACATGTGTGACCAAATTGCAAATGAAGCATGGAAATGAAGAAAGAAAGAAAAAAAGCACCTTCTGTGACGTATTTCAAGCGCTAATTAACTCCCTTGTGTGATTATGCAAATGAAGACTTTTGCACATTTGTACTTTTTCAGGCAACTTGCACCATCCATTCCCTTCCCCCCTTAAATACTAGGGGTGGGGGGAGGGGGGGGAGTGAAAGGAAGAGGAACACAGTGGGGGGGGGGGGCAGTGGAAGCTAGGGAAACACCGTAAGTGTGGAGGAGGGAGGGTGAAAGCAAGGAGAATACTAGTATGTGGGTGGGGGGGGGGGGGGGGAAGCAAGGAATAGATAAGTTGGAGGGGGGGGGAAAGCAAGGGGAACACTATAAGTGGGGAGTGGGGGTGAAAGCAAGGGGAATACTAGTAAGTATGGGGGGTGAAAGCAAGGAGAATACTGGTAAGGTGGGGGTGGGGGTGAAAGCAAGGGGAACAACTGGTAAGTGGGGAGAGGGAGAAGCAAGGGGAACACTAGTAGGTGGGGGATGAAAACATGGGGAATACTAGTAATTTTGGGGGGGGGGGTGAAAGCAAGAGGAATACTAGTAAGAAGTTTGGGGGGGGAAAGCATGGGGAATACTAGTAAGAAGTTGGGGGGGGGGGGGGGGGTTAAAAGCAGAGAATACTAGTAAGTTGGGGGGGGGGGGGGGTGAAAGCATGAGAGGAATACTAGTAAGAAGTTGGGGGTGGGTGAAAGCAAGGAGGAATACTAGTAAGAAGTGGGGGGGGGGGGGGTGAAAGCAAGGGGAACACTAGTAAAGTAGGAGGAAGTGAAAGCAAGGGAACACTAGTAAGTGGGGGGGGGGGGGGGGGGGTGAAAGCGACTAAGTGGGGGAATGAAAGCAAGGGGAACACTAGTAAGTAGGATGGAAGTGAAAGCAAGGGGAATACTAGTAAGTAGGGGAGGAAGTGAAATCCCAGCACCCAGAGAAAGGGAATGGAGGACAGCCCTAATTAACCCTTGCAAAGCCAGGTCCATAAAACACACACTTTCCTCCCTTTAGCCCCACTGCCTTTCCCTTTCTGGCAGACTAATGTGCAGTGAACTTTCAACCCCAGCAGGTGTCAATTGGAGCAAGTCCAAGGGAAGACTGGAAGAGAAAGCAGCAGGTGGAAAAAGCTGCACCTACCCCCAGATCACTCTTCCTTTGCCTGGGGGTGGGGGGAGGGAAGGGGTAGTGTTGCTAAAACTGTTGGTATTTACTATTTTAGTCACTGGTCACTCCTCCAGTCCTTGTTGCCCTTTTTTTCTCCCCCCCCCCCCTCCCACACACACATTCCAGTGGAGTTGCAAGAAATAGTCCTGTTGCTAGATAAGGAAAAGGATGGGTGTGCAGAAATAGAAGACTAAAATTACACACACACACACACACACACACACACACACACACACACACACACACACACACACACACACCTCCAGCTATGGGATTTATGTTATAAAATACTCTCTTACAGTCTTAGTCTTAGAGCTTCATTTGATCCTTCCACCTTTTAATCCTTTCAGTTTCAGCAACTTCAGCTGACAACAGACAAGGCTTTGATCATGTTCTTTGGTTTTAAAAAGTTACTAGACCTTTATTATTGCCATGCAGTACTTACCAATACTAGAATTTCTTTTGTAAATAATATTATCAGGCATGCATTTGTAGCCTCTCTCTCTCTCTCTCTGGCAGCATTCTAAACCCCAAGATTCAAGTGTTTTGAGTGAGAAGATGAGTGCACCATTTCCCAACACTCATGCACTGTTTGCAGTTCTGTCATGTTACCCACTGAGTGACTGTTTCCCATCCCACACATGTTCCGATACTGTCATCATGCAAATGCACTGTTACTGTTAGACTGTTCAGGGTTTCCCCTGCCTTTCTGGCAGCTACTCCCTGACTTCTTAGATTTTAGTTGTGGGGTTAGAATTTCATCAGTCAGTCAGTATATATATATGTATCTTGATTGATGACATTCTAACCCCACAACTGCCCAATGCCTTGAAGATTACTTTAGCTGAAAGTCATGGTGACATGAGCATCTCGCCACGACAGACATTTTGTGTTAATAGCTACAGCTTTCTGGCCAGAGGGAGGAAGATATTCAGGTATCCAGTTCTTGAACTCCACCCCATGAAGTGCCGGTGTCTGCCACCTCTATTCAAGACAAGATGAGGTTCATTTTGGGGCCAGTTATGATAAGACCCTTTCCAGTCCCACGCACAGCTTAGCTAGGGCTGCTGCAAATATAGTATTTACACCCCCACTCTGGACCAGACTTGAATCAGAAGTTTGGTGTCATCATTGCTCCAAATGTGTCATCTGCTTCCAGGTGTTGATCTTCCTTTGCTTGAAATGTGTCAGCTCTCTGTCATGACGCATACAGGTGTTGAGCTTCCTGTGCTCCAAACATGTCAGCTGTCTGTCATGAAGTGTACAGGTGTTAAGCTTCCTGTGCTCAAAATGTGTCGTCTGTCATGACATGTACAAGTGTTGAGCTTCCTGTGCTCCAAATGTGTCTGTCATGATGCTTACTCTACAGGTGTTGCTTTTCCTGAGTTTCCAGACTTCCAGAATGACATACAGGTGTTGAGCTTCCTGTGCTCCAAACATGTCAGCTGTCTGTCATGAAGTGTACAGGTGTTAAGCTTCCTGTGCTCAAAATGTGTCATCTGTCATGACATGTACAAGTGTTGAGCTTCCTGTGCTCCAAATGTGTCTGTCATGATGCTTACTCTACAGGTGTTGCTTTTCCTGAGTTTCCAGACTTCCAGAATGACATGCAGTGGAATGCAATCCATTCTCAGCCCTTTTGCAGAGCAGAGCACAGCTCACATATGTCCCAGAACTTCCAAATGTAAAGGCAGTGCCCCACGCATGCCCATTCTGAGCTGAACCCATAAATCTGGGCCAGCATTAAGGTCCCCATAGTAACCTATGGCATGCTGTTTGTGTTGCAGCATTGGAAGGATGTGACATCTCTGGCCAAAGACTTCATTGACAAGACCCTGGTGGTGGACCCCAACGAACGCTTGACAGCATCCAAGGCCATCAACCACCCGTGGCTGGCCTCAGGGGCCTCCTCGGCTTCACAGAAGAACCTCCACCGCACCATCTCCCACAACCTGCTGCAGCGCCAGTCCACACGCGGCAACAGCACAAAGTCTGCAAAATCTACAAAGAGCAACAAGTCCAACCGGTCAGGGCACTCATTACGGTCGGACCGACGACGTGTCCAACCGGAGGAGATTGATGAACTGCACAAAGACCCGGAGGTCCAGGCAGAGCTGGCGTCCTTGAGCAGCATGCACAGTCACTACAGCATGTACAATGTATAGCCAGCCAGGCAGCAGCAGCAGCGTGCAGGGACACAGTCACTGCAATGTGCACTGTGCGTTTAGCCACAGTGGAGCAGTGCGCGGAGTCACAGCAGCGTTATGCCGCCACGCACCTACCATGGAACAGGGGGCAGAATCGCAGACACGCGTGCCGCTGTTATGGAATGACGCGCTGGGCCTCTGCGGTGTGCACTGAATGTGCAGCTGTTGTGGAGAAGTGTGCAGTCTCTGCCAGGTGTGCTGTGTGCAGCGATGGGCAAGCAGCAGGCACAGTCATTGCAACGTGTACAATGTACAGCCAGGTACAATCACAGTCATTGCAACATGTATAGTGTACAGCCAGGTGAGTCACAGTCATTGCAACATGTATGGTGTACAGCCAGGTACAATCACAGTCATTGCAACATGTACAGTGTACAGCTGGGCACAATCACTGTCATTTATTAATAATAATAATATGTAATTCTTATATAGCACCTGATCCAACTTGACTGGCTCAAAGCACTTCACAATTCAAAACAAGAATGGAAATCAAAATCAATACATGAAACATGCATACACCAGACAATCCAACGTCAACAGCAAAGCGCAGGCAAACATGCACACATCCTGGAACAATCAGTGCAACCTAGACATGCAATGCAGCTATACATGGACCATGGAAACATCTCATGATTGGAAATCAAATATAAAGAGCATCAAAAATTTATTGCAGCATGTATTATGTACAGCCAGGCACAGTCACTGCAACAGTGCTATGTACAGTACACCCACAGTCATTGCAACATGTACAGTGTACAGCTAGGTACAGTTGCAGTCATTGCAACATGTTCAGCCAGGTACAATCCAGGTTGTTGCAATATGTGTATAGCCAGGCACAGTCACTGCAACATGCACAGTGTACAGCCAAGTGCAGTCAGTGCAACATGTACAGCAGTACAACTAGGGACAGTCATTGCAGCATGCACAATGTGGAGTTAGGCACAGCTGCATGAGACAGCGCAATGTACATCTAGGTGCTGTCACTGCAGCGTGTATACAGCCATGGTGGAGCACATAGTCACTGCAGTTCCCAGCTTTTCACTCAGGTCTACAGATCATTGTGGAGCAAGCCATTTTCCTCTCAGCCACACAGACCATTTCAACCATCAACTGTTGATGCTAATGCATCACACTTTTACTGTTACCCTAACATGTTAAATCAGAAAGTCAGGAGGTCTCCAGCTGACAGCTGTTGATATCCCCCCCCCCCCAAACCAAAACCAAAAAAACAACAACTTCACTTTCTGCACAAAGTAAAAATGTAAAGCTATAAGTATGATTCTTTTCCTCCCTGTTTGGAACTAAAGGACAGGTTGCAGTGACAAAAGAACAAGTTGCAGTGACAGGGGGTGTATCAAGCTGTACTTATACAGAGAACACTGGCTGTTGCTGCCGGCAACGTTGTGAGTTTCTGGGCGGTGTCTTTCATGAAGAGACGGGAAAAGCAAGGGTTGTGCTGAGCTGCAGCAGGACATGGCGCGCTGACAGATGACAGACGTGCCCTGCCTGGCACTCTGAAGGTTGTGACTGCTGATGATGTGGATGGTCGAATCTTCACTCAGAGAGATGTCTGAAACCAAGTCTAGGGTAATGAATGGAATGCATGAGAGTTGTTGAGGCTTTCCTTTTCGTGCCAGAATGAAGCAAGTTGTTTTTGTTCACTTACAAAAATGAACACTTACGGTTATTTTTGTTATGGAACCGATGAAGCAAACATTGAAGTAAGATTTAATGTTGTATTCATGTAAATTCTTTTTCGTGTAATAGTTCTGTTGGAAGGAGGTTTGCTTTTCATTGCAAAAGACATTGCTTCATTGGAGGCTCATGTATTTCATGAAGAAAGAATACATGAAATATTCCATCCTGCAAATGAAATGTAGGTCACCACTGTCGCTCACAAGAAATACCAGGTGTTGAACTTTCGCACATTTCAACTCCAGACAAATGTTTTGAAATGTGATGTCTGTGTTTCTTTTTTTAAATATGATCATCAAGTCTTGATCTGCTGTGGTTTTGTCCTGGTACAACCATCCTGGTTGACTGGGTGTGAAAAACAACAAGAAGTTACTTACTTACTGTATCATGATCTGAATTCTGATGTAAATTATGTTGAGATTTGATGCTTTAATAGCCTGGGCAGGTTTATGGCTATTACTGTTTTAGATTTAAAACCCTCACAGTGAAGTTTTAGTTAAACACAGCACAAGTGCAGAAGGTATTGAAACATTTTAGTTTCAGTTACTTCTTTCTTTGTATTTTACTTCTTGGCTAGCTTTAGAGGCACAACTTTGCTGTTTAATGAGGGAATTTTTCAACCTTTTTCTCACACATGCTCTTTGTAGTTTTTATTATTCAGCCCCCCCCCCCCCCCCCCTTTTTTTTTTCTTCCTTTTTTTTCTTCTCTTCCCCCTACCCCAATTTTTTCAATAAACCAATCTGCTGTGGAAAATTAATAATGGTTAATGCAGTGTAGCAGACAGAGTTTAATACAGGCCTCCTTTTTTTCATATGGTTTTGTCTGAGAGTACAATAAAATTCAGTTTTCATCATCACCATGTGCAGTTGATAGGACCTCGAAATCCAGTTACTAACTAACTTCTGGTAACATGGAGCCAATGCCAGTGAGCCAGGAATTGTTGCATTTTTTAACACTTCCAGCCTGTTTAAGTTCAACAGTGGGTACCTTTTGATGGGCACTGTGGTGCCATTTTCAACAGCTGATTGCTTCCACTGAAGTTGGGTCAGGTATTCATGTGGATAACCTCAGTTAATTCAGTTTTGAGAACATTTTTGTTTTGTTTTTTGTTTTTTGGAGTGAATGGTTATGGTTGCATGGTTGTATTTTTCTATGTTGTTTTCCGTTTGTTTTTATTTAAAAACAATTGTAAGGTGTATGTTCTTACATACATACACATAAATGTCCATACATACTTTTGGATGTTATGGTATGGCATGAATAAAGAATATATTAGCCATCAAGAAATATGCGTATATATATACATTATATATATACCTGTTAACATGTGATTGAACACTAAGAATCTTCAGGTCAAAAAGAAAGCAGCTGTGCACTTGACAGGAACCGAATCAAAAAATTGTACTGTCTTTTCAAAATTAATTATGGTTTTATAGTTTGCTGACATTTGTGGAACTGTTCAGTAGCACTCTCGAACGGGGGTTGGTCTAAGTGGTCAGTTAAATTTGAAAATGGTTCACCATCAAATCTTCATCACGTGCTTTGTTGTATTCTCATCTGTATGATTAATAGAAAGAGTCAGGACTATACGTGTAATGATCTTTTTTCTGTACAAAGAACTGATGAGAAATGTAACATTTAAATATATATATATGTAAAAAAGATGTACAGAATGCATGAACCAGAATCACTCTGAAGTAATATTCTCTTGGGAAAACTATGTACATGATGTACCTTGTGTATGTGTTGTTTATTCCTCAAATCTCTGTTACTATGTTTGATATGATATATTATTTTGTATGCACATTAGATTACATTTGACATGTACTTGTGTTGAATCATTTGTTGGAGGACATTTTCAAAGGTTGTGATGGCAAAGGGCACTTCAGACTAGGAAGTATTAATATTGGTTGACAACGAAACTTCTAATAATGATTATGCTTTATCAGTAGCCTATGAATTATTATTCAGATTTATGTTCCTTAGTGCTGATTTTTTTACCCTTAAGTTACACCCCATGAACCTTCACCTAGTCTCTCCCCCCCCCCCCCCCCCCCCCCTTGACACCCCTTCAGAAATCAGGTACAGATACATTTTTGGAGGTAGAGTACTTAGAGTGAGAGTCCTAAAGAAAACCTGTAGGGGGGACTTTCATAAGTTTTATTTTTTAAGTACTTCATTGTCCCTTGTGGGAAATTTGGGTCACCATACCTGGGTACGGCACAGCAGCCATGAGAGCTGTGCTACCCATTCCTACCAATGTGTGCAGCATTTTCATGTGACATTTGTCCAAACAATGGTATGGCTGCCAGTGTTTGCAATTTTTAACATGCGCACTGGGGCTGTATGGACATTGTAGGAGAGTCTGCACTGAAAGTTGACTCTGAGCAAAAAAAATCCCTTTCAACTCTGGGGACTTGAACCTGTGTCAGCGTTGTGCCTGGCTTTTCAGTCGGACACTGTACCACGGAGCTACCCCTGCCTGTCTCACCCTTAGTCTGAAGTGTCTTTAAGAATAACCTGTTTTAAACTCTTAAAGTAATGGTGCTGAAAGTGGATTTGATTGTGATGAGAACGGAGATTTTGTTGTTGTTGTTGTCCCAGTTTGTTCAGGAGCTCTAATTGTCAGGCTTCACTCATCTGTGGCAAATCAACATGTTCAGTTTCTCTCTAACATGTTTCTTCTGTCGAACCGGCTCATTGTTGACCTGTCTGCTTGGTTGTGGTCCTCTCTATGTCAGAACATTGTACGCAAGGCCTGGGCTTATCACATTTGTTGGTCTATGATTGTATGAACTGAATGATAGGTTTTACACACTGTCTGAAACTTGATCTTGATTGTCAAAATAATGTTCACACTTTGTTGTTCTGGTTGGTTGGTCAGTATATGCTTTGATGTAACCCTTATGGTTGACTGGGTGTTAAAAACCATATCAGTCCAAACTGAATTGTATTAAACATATTTTCTCTTTTATATATTTTACTGCATTAAGATTATGGGTGATTTTCTAGGTCATTGTCTTGCACTGAGTCCGTCCATGGAAAGAAAAGTGAAGGTGATTGTGAATTTGCATATAATTATAAAGTTTTACATTTATAAATACAAACTTTTTGTTGTCATGTAGCATAATGTTTTTTCTAATATTTTTTATACATGACAATATGAGTCAAACAAGAATCTGTCCATGAAATGATGAAGGGATATTTACTTTGTGCATGTGCAGATGTATGTATAATAATGTTTCAAGTACTTTCTAGCCCAACATTCTTTCAGAGGATCTACTCTAGACTAGTCACGTAACTTGTTGTCTCACAATTTGTGCCTAGTCAACATAAACATACAACCACATACGGTGATTGCGAGAATGTTAACATGCAGTGCTTTGGTGAAACTTTGTAAGACCAGTGTTGAGAGAAGCACATGACACCTTTTTGAATGACAGCTGTGTTACTTTCACTATGCATCTCCTGAAAAAATCACTTGTCCCCTTCCATTAGAAGTTTGGTTGACAGCCGCTGCAATAATAGCTTGCAGGTTTAACTTTGCAGATGTTTATGTCTACTTGTATGCCATGGACATGGTGCAGTTTAAACTCCGAGTAGCCAGCCACATGCACTTCAGTGGGAATTTGTGATCTTTTGGTTTTATTACAGACTGCTTACAAAGATCCTCAGTGTATTGCCGATGTCCTTATGTAAGTGTTACATAAAGTAACACATAATTGTACTTCAAATTAAAAGAATTATTCAATATTTAATCATTATTTCCCTTCATTACAATGTGTATTTTGTATTAGCATTACTGTTCTTTGGAGGAGGGGTTGGGGGGCAATTTTATTTAGGATTTTTTGCTTCAGCAGTGGGGCCTCTTCTCATTTCCCCCAGAAAACGTCTCACAGTATCATAGACTTCTTCTCAAAGTTGCCGAGCTCTTTTCTTTTTCTTTTATCGCCTTTGTGGTTGACTACAAAAGATCAAGTAACTATTCCTGTCAAAGAAAGTACCAGTGAAGGTATAAGAATTATGATTGCAATCAATATGCAAGTGAATGCTGTTACTTTATTCGAAAGCAGCCGAAAATGGCAATATTGTGATAGATCTACACGTTGTATACACTTCCACATTATAACTTGATGTAGTTGTTGGTGGTGAAGCTATCACATCTACGTGTCCATGCAGTGCCAAGAATACATTGTTATGTAAAGTAATCTCTTGCTGTTATATACAATGTCTGTTGTTCCGGGTTCCCCCCTTCTTCTTTTTTCTTTCCTTTCTTTTCTTCTTTTAAAAAGAATATTTTTTTATATAATTTATTTGACACAGATTTGCCATGAGGAGCTGCACTGTAAAAACAACACCGAATAATTGTATTTTCATGGCGATGCTCTTAGTCACACCAAAGACTCAAATACAGTCTTGTGTTTGTGGTGTGGTGACTTTTTGGTCACACTAGGCAGACAGTAACCTCAATTTATATCATAACTGTTGCAGGACACTTTTAGTGTGAAAACAAACCAAAGGTTGTGAAGAATGCTTTGTTGTTAATGGGACAGTACAAAACAGTGCACAATTTTCGGAACAGATTTCTTCTTAGTGTTACTTTTATATCACGCACGTTTTGCGTGTGTTCCATTTCTCACGATCCAAGTCAGCAAGCATGGTCAAAAAAAGAACGTTCATCAAAAAGAAAGGGTAGTCAAGTTGGTCAAGTTGATCGGTTTTCCCTTTTCCCCTTTCTGCTTAATTCTGATAGTTTAAGAACAGTGAGTAGAACGTATGGTTATGTTCTACGTTTCAGTGCCTGTTGGCACAGCCATAAGGCTCATTTTCTCCCAGTGACCCAAGTGTGTGTGTGTGTGTGTCCATCATTAGTTATTTAACCGTTGGGAATTTCAGAATGTCTCGAGACATTCTACACTTTTTCCTGTGCTGCCGTCCATCTGGATTTTGTTGTTTAAAGTTGACAGACATGCTAGTGATATTAACATCAGGGGAAGTTAGTCATGTTTGATGACGAAATCATCCATCCCCAAATTCTGAGTCATGAAGGAAAAAATAGAGCCATTGTCCTTTTCAGCAACTGAAGCATCATGTGTCTAACGTGAAGAACAAACTTTCGCCTAACAATCATCACATCATTTGTTGGCTGCTAGAGATAGAGTGTTTGGAAAGAAGAAGAAGTCGCATTGTTGAAATGATTTAGTCATCCCCCTTTTATTTTTTTTATTTTCTTCTTTTCTTCTTTTTTTTGGGCCAAAATCGCGAGTTTACTCTGCCATAGAAAGACACCATGGAGACAAAGGTTTCGTCTGTGGCAAACTTGTGTCAGTGTGAATGAGGGTTGTGGCTCCTTGTGTTTACCTTTTCATCATGGGGTCTCTGTGACGTGTACCTTTCTGTTTTATCATATTACCGCTGCACAGTTTCTTGTTCTGTAGCGGCTATGCTGTTCGTGTGATTGGTAGGCCAGTTATGTATGTAGAAGCAGAAACTTAATTTCATGTTCTCCCTTTTCAAAAACCGTTGTCTTGTCACAATGGAATTATTATTATGCTATCTCTATCTTTCAGTCCTCATTTTTTTTCCCCTCCATACAAGACTTTATTAATTTGTGTTTTCAGTTCAAAATAAAATAAAATTAATGTATAATACTGTTTTTCTGGCTGCTTGCTTGTGTGTGTGTGTGTGTGTGAGAGAGAGAGAAAGAGAGTGTGTGTGTGTGAGAGAGAGAGGGAGAGTGTGTGTGTGTGTGTCTGTGGAGACATTAATTTATTCCCAGAAGGGTTTATTCAGAGCAATCCCTTCTCGGAAGAGAGATTACTTCCATTCCAACAGCACTCTTTTTCAATCCACAACGACAGAAGTCGTAATTATTAACATCCGTCCACAAAGGATGACCTGCCTTAAACAATTGTATTCTGGTGGGCACTCTCCCGCAAAATCAGTATTAAGTCGCACGCACACACACGTACGCACGCGCGCGTGCTCGCACACACACACACGTACGCACGCGCGCGTGCTCGCACATACACACACACACGCCCTACACACGCAAGCACGGCAAACGCAAACACACACACACATGCACGCCCTGCACACGCAGGCACGGGAAACACACACACACACACACACACACACACACACGCACACACACACACACACACACACACACACACACACGCACACACGCAGGCACAGCAAACGCACACACACACACACACACACACTTGATGTCATGAAGATTACTGTAGCTGAAGGTAATCCTGACATGGAACTCCCCCCCCCCCCCCTCCCCCCCCCCCCCCCACACACACACAGAGCTGTTTTGACACGGAACTCTTAATGCCACAGGCGTTTGGCCTGAGCCCCATCGTTGTGGCTAGAGACAACAGGATGCCGATAATGTCAACAGCCTCTGATCGGGGCTCCCCCATGCCAGTAGTTTGGCAGGTCTAATTTCGCCCTTCCTGGTTCATTCATCTTCATTTTCCCCTAATCCTCTTCCTGGTGTAACCGTCATGGCTGGCTGGATGGGGAAAGAAGAACAACGACAACAACAACAAAAAATCAACACGCAAGGGAGTTAATTAGCGCTCCAAATACGTAACACAAGTACAACAAAGATCTGAGTCGCCTACGGTAACTCCTACCTGGCATGCGGGTAAACACAAAGTACATAAACCCCACCTCAACCACACGCGCGCGCGCGCAGGTAGGCACGGACACACACACACACACACACACACACACACACACTGTCCTAATGATTTCAGAGCCTTTCGCAGCACTTATAATTACCTGAAAAGAAAATGAACACAAAGAGGCTATAGCTACAACCTTGACCGTTGGGCCCGTTGAGCCAAGCTTACGTATTTACCTTTCCTTTGAGCTATCTATTTTCGTCCCTCTCTTTATAATATCGCTGTTGAAATGAATAAAGAAAGCGGCTAAAATAGCAGCCCCATGTGGCATGAAAACTGATTGTGCAACCACCCCAGCATAATGGGTCTTTTCAGTCCAATTCGGAAGAAGCTCCATTCGCTAGCAGGGGGAATAGTGGGGAGACAGTCTATTTTGAGAATATTCCGTTTTTGTGAGTGTTGTTACTTTTTTTTTTTTTTGCTTTTTCTCCCCGTTTTTAAAGTTTTTTTCTTTCTTTTTTTCTTTTTCACGGCACTGATTTTGATGGGGTTGTAGACCACTTTGCAGGAAGAGCTTTGAGACTATTTTGTATCCTACTAGTTATGCTTATAGTGCAACCCCCCCCTCCCCCCCCCCCCCCCCCCGTCCTTCCCAGGCCCTACCACACATACTCCACTCAACCTCCTCCTTCCGGAAAAAGAGGACTATACCCAGGCCGGAAACCCCAGCGATTGAACAAAGGGTCACAATGCCGTTTCAATGCAGATAGGCCAACTACTTGCAGCGTTTTGTCGGTCAGTCACCGCTCTCTTCTCTCCTGCGTCCTAAGGACAAAGTCGAGTTCAACAGCGTTTATAAATAACACACACACACGCACGCACGCACGGACACACAAACGCACGCACGCAAAAAATACACACCTGCGCGCACGCGCGCGCACATACACACACACACTCACACAAACCCGCACACACATACCCCCCCCCCCCCCCCCCGTTGTGCCAGCTGTAAAGTAGGTAAACATGGTGCTTAACGTCCACAGAAACCATAAGGATTGTTAGGGACGGGGAGAATAGGGTGGGGGAAGAGGGAGGTTATATACCTATGGCTACACTGCCACCATCAGAATGACCACCGGAATGACTCCTGCATTGGGCAGCAATGACAACCATTTTAATGTTTCATTAATTCCGAGGGACAAAGTTACAAGACGGTGTTCACAGACCACCAACTTTTGAAGACAAAGGGAGAGCCGAAACGAATTCAAACCGAGGTCCCACTGTTTACCAGCCTAACGCCTTACCGCTAGGCCAAACCGGCTCACTGGTGCCGGCTGTGAACACTCGCCAGTCCCAACAATCGTTAGTCACGAAAGCATGATTTTAAATCAAGTTGGAAATAATGACCTGGACGGGGCAGTTAAAACAAAATCTTTGATGTTTTTTATTTTCACTCCTTGATCTTTTCTACCTGTTGGTGGAAGGCCGGCCTACGTAGACAGAACATGTTTGGGGAAGGTTAGGGCCGACCTTTAAAAGTGCTGGCTTTATGACCAGAAAGGTGACAGAGCTCAGGACCCTGTGTGAAAGTCGAGGTGGCCGTCCTGGGCTTTCTGTCCCTAATAAGCCTGATGGTTTCTGTGGATGTCAAGCAACACTGAAACGAAAAGCAAATAGGTTTAGTCAAACGTTGGCCTAACTGAGAAAGAGAGAGAGAGAGAGAGAGAGAGAGAGAGAGAGAGAGAGAGAGAGAGAGAGAGAGATTAAAAAATGTTTTTATCATGATAATGGAATAAGTAATAGTTAATACAATACTTTTTTACGTCACAGTCCAGCCTTCGGCCCAGAGAGAGAGAGAGAGAGAGAGAGAGAGAGTTTGTTACGCTGGTCATACTCAGAACTTGCACACCTTTACTTTGTTCGCGGCGGGCAAAGAAAGGCGAGACGGTGGGGCGCAGCGCGGCCTAATCCCAGCCCACTTGACACGCACTCATTCTGACTGCTTGCGCGGAGTTATCGCCTTCGTGAAGTCAAGCCCTCTCGTCCCCGCTCTCCAAATCATCACGTCTGATTGCTTCTGGCTGACCGTTGCCCGCTCATATATTGCCACAGGCTTTGTAGTTCCGTTAATCCTCCCCCCCCCCCCCCCCCCCCCCCCCCCCCCCAACGCTCCCGCTCCCCACATGCACACACCGACAGTCAAGCAGCTTCGGACATACAATGCCACAGGCACATTCACTTTGTAGCTGTGAGCCCGTTTGGCCTAGCGGTAAGGCGTTAGGATGGTAAGCAGAGGGACCTCGGTTCCAATCGAATCCGCATCGGCTCTCCTTTCTCTTCAAAAGTTGTGGTCTGTGGACAGTGTCTTGTGAGACTTTGTCCCTCACAATTATGAAACATTAAAATGGCTCTCGTCGGTGCCCACCTTAATGCAGAAGTCATTCTGGTGGTGACAATGTAGCGATAGGTATATTATCTCCTTCTCTCTCCACATCCATCGCCCCTCCCCCCCCCCCCTTCTCCCCGCCCCTAATAAGCCTTATGGTTTCTGTGGACGTTAAGCACCATCTTTACTTACTTTGTAGCTTCAAAAATGCCGCTCCAGTTGACAAGTCAAGTTTCGGAATGTGATACGACCGTTGTGGTTGAATGGACATTAAATATTAGTATGACTAACACCCCTTCTTCCTCAAAAAAGAAAAATGAGACAAACGTATCGATGAAGACTGACGTATATCGTACTGCACCTTTAAGATAGAAGATGTACTGCATTATATCTGTTAAAGGTGCATTACGGTATTACACGTTTTGTATGTTCGTGTGTGTGTGTGTGTGTGTGTGTGTGTGTGTGTGTGTGTGTGTGTGTGTGTGTGTGTGTGACGTGACGGTGTATGTGTGTGTGACGTGACGGAGTGTGTGTGTGTGACTTGACGGTGTGTGAGTGTGTGTGTGACGTGACGGTGTGTGTGTGTGTGTGTGACGTGACGGTGTGTGAGTGTGTGACGTGATGGTGTGTGTGTGTGTGTGTGACGTGATGGTGTGTGTGTGTGTGTGTGTGTGTGACGTGACGTGTGTGTGTACGTGCGGTGTGTGTGTGTGTGTGTTGGTGCTGTGGTGTGTGTGTGTGGTGTGGTGTTGTGTGTGTGTGTGTGTGTGTGTGTGTGTGTGTGTGTGGTGTGTGTGTGTGTGTGTGTGTGTGTGTGTGTGTGTGTGTTGTTGTTCCAAAGAACTGTGTTTCGAGTCACAAGTCACGTTCTTGGACCCGGACAGCCAGACCAACGCCCCGACAGACAAGCTAACGGACACACACAGCTACTGTGCCAATGTTTGGCGGTGACAAAAAATCTCCCTGCTGGTCAGCTCGGTCAACTGGAATCCAATGCACGCTGTGTCAGTTTCCGGTGCCAGATTCACGCCTCATTGGATTCTTTGATGTTGAGCGTAATGACCGCCGCTGACCCCAAGGTGACAAAAAGAAAATCCCAGTCTCGCCTGAACACCGCTGTTGTTGTTTTTCTACACAAACGTGGGACGTCTCACCCTAGACTGGACTGTGAGCGGACACGTCGCCAAGCAATCCAGCGTTTAGTTAAGTTTGTAAAGCCGACGTTAGCTTCACGAGTTTTTGATTGCAGCGTCTCAACGCTGCCGTCCGCGTGTTGAGTTCTCTCCTTTCACATAGAAGTCATCAAGGTGTGAATGGCAGGACAGACAGCTCCTCTGCATTTCTCCGGTGCCATGTTGATGTTGACTGCTCCCTGCTGCTTTCCCTGCTCCCGGCTCGTAGCTTTCAGCTCCGCGGGAAAGTTCTCAGCCACTGTTCCATCTGCCAGACATCAGACTGCCAGAGTGTTGTTCACACAAGAACTGTGCAACACTGCAAGTTCAACTTCCAGTTTGACAATGGACGTGGAAGTAGTCATCCATGCTGGACTGCCTCAAGAGGTGACAGTCAGACCACACATGCCACCATCCTCACAGACTCAGTGAGCTTGCGACAAAAAGTGAAAAGTGCAATGGGAAGACCAGACTGGAATGTGTCGATGGTCGACATCCACCTTCGTAAACTCCTGTGGGTGTACTGCCCTGGACATACCGTGCCGGAGTGAAGGGAAACGACCGAGCAGACAGACTGGCGGGCAAAGCAACTCTCACAAGTGGCTTGTTTCTCGGAAGATTTGAAGTGTTGAGCTTGAGACACTACCTGTGGGCACAAAGCCGAGGACATCACACCATTGATCACCTGGAGGAGAGAGGCGTGGAAAGAGGAAGCACTAGACATCTTCCTTGAAAGACGAATGGACAACCATTGCAACCATTTCAAAGTCGACGTTTGGGAAGCTTCTGACAGACGGGGTGGAGCGCATATGGGCTTTTCGGAGCGCATAGATACCATCTTGAACTGAAGAGTTAAGTTCAAGAAGGTTCCAAAGCTCTGAGGAGAAAAACGTGTGCGCTTTCCCACATCTGCCAGAAGCTTAACTCCAGTGATACCTTTGGGACAGTTTCAACAGTTTGGTCAACGGCAGTAACGATCCTTTAGGATGAAAGCCCGCTCTCCTCTCTGGGACACTTGACGGAGTGGTGTCCTTTTCCACCACTGGATACAATCCCGGTTCTAAAAAGAACACCTACAATGCAATAAACACTGCACTGTGTAAATAAGAGGGATGTCGTGAAGAAAGAGAGAAAAGAGAATGTTAGGAAGACACAGATTGGTATGTTGGAAGAGAGAGGAAGGTGCCAAGAATGTGTTAATGTTTTGTCCATTAATATTATAGGTAGGTAACTTCGCGTTTCACGCCCAGTCAACCATTACGGGTTTGTCAGGGCGATATTATAAGTCTACGTTTGAGTTTACTTATACCTCAGTAGTAAATGCGAATGCTGATGGTGCGTGTCGCTTCAGTTTGTTTTATAATGGTTTCTGCTGACGTGTCAGTGACTGGACTTTGAGAAACAGCGTGTTTGTGGGTAGCCTGTGAAGACGGCAGTTTCCAATCACCGTGGGAGGTCAAGGTGAAAAGGTACACAGGGTGACGTTTTGGACAGACAGGCCTCTCACTGCTGGAACTGGTCTCTGTCACTGCTGGGCGATTAGCCAGCTTTTTTCTCTCTTTCCCCCCCCCCCCCCCCCCCCCCCCCCATTTTCCTTTAATGGAAAAGGGCGGGGGGGGGGGGGGGGGGGGGGGGCAGGCAAAGGCAGGCAGCACTGGACCTGTTTTGTGCCGTGCCCACGAAAAAACGGACCGACGTCGACGACAATGGAGCTGGTGAGAGCTGGGACAGGCACAGAGACGAAAGATCAGAAAATGGACAAGATCCAAACACATACAAGATTCAAAAGAACGCTGGCACCACAAAACATTCCTCGTGCAATCAGTGTATTGACACTTGGCAATAAAGTTATATGGTTATTTATTATGACATAGACGCACAATCTGCACATTTTCGGGGTGATCCCCTTCGTCAAGCAACAAAACGACAGTTAAACGGTTGAAAACGATGGAAACTGAGATGACTTATCTTCTGTTTGGTTCAGCTGTTGTTTACTTGTCCAGTGCTTGGAAGCCAAGAAAACTGACGTTTTTCAAACAGTAGTTCACCCTGCAGTCACAGAGGAGAGAGAAGGAGGAGGAGAGAAAGAGAGAGCGATGAGGGAAGAAAAGAAAGAGAGGAGTGAGACAGACAGAAAGAAGGGGAGAGGGGGGGCGGAGAAAGAGAGGGGAGACGAGGGTAGAAACTAGAGTGGAGACAGAGAAGAAGAGAGATGGAAGGGGGAGAAAGATAGGGAGGTAGGAGATAACTATAAGTAAGGATAATATAACAATGGAATGAACAAGAGAGGGGAGGGAGAGAGACAGCGAAGGGGGGGGGGGGGGGGGGAGAGGAAAGAGGGGAGATGAGGGAAGGAACTAGAGAGTGGAGATAGAGAAGATGGGAGGGGGAGAAAAACAGAGAGGAGATAATTATGAAAACTGTGGAAAAACTGAACATGGTCAGAGCTCTCTCTCTCTCACACACACACACAAAAACCACTACAGTCTTTTCTGTTCTCATTTATTCTCATCTCATTGTAGATGTTTATCATCATCATCATATCCACCGCATCATGTGTACATAATCATTTTCTTCCAACGAGGGTGGGGAGGATTGTGGGGTGGTTTGGTGGTGTTGCGGTAGACAGGAGAACACACTGTGGCACTCCACAAACAAAGTGTTGCAATGCTCTGGAAACTGAGGTCTGTAGTGGAGCAGATGCAGTCATCTTCTTGTCACTGCTCAGCAGTTCTTTTGTTATCTTCTGCAAGCACACACAGCAGGGCACTGTCAGCAATGCTGTCAACATCAGCTGCAAAAACCCACAGTGGGACACTTGTCAATGCAGCTGATGTCATAGGCTATAGACCTGCCATGTTTTTCATTCAGTGCAGCTGTCTTCTCCCATCTTAAGTCTCTGTTTGCTGCCCGTTTTTCATTTGTGCATTGATTAAGTTTTGTGTGGCCAGTATGCTCATGTGTGTGGGTGCCTGTGTGTGTGTGTGTGTGTGTGTGTGTGTGTGTGTGTGTGTGTGTGTGTGTGTGTGTGTGTGTGTGTGTGTGTGTGTGTGTGTGTGTGTGTGTGTGTGTGTGTGTGTGTTTGCACTTAGAATAGTCTTTATGAACAAGATTTTGTGCTTTACAAATACTTTCATTATTATTAACATCAGCTGCAAAAGCACATAGTGGGACAATAAAATCTGAAACAAGAATGACTGCTAGCATTCTAAAACAAGATCCAAACACATAAAAGGTTCAAAAGAACGCTATTTTATTAGGACACAAACACATAATCTGCAAATTTTTGGGGTCATCCCCTTTGTCAAGCTACAAACTACACTTAAACAACAGATAAACAGTGAAAAATGATGAATAATGAGATAATATGGTTAAAAATAACCCCAAAAGATGTCATTTTGCTTCTCAACCAAAAAAGATAAGTTATTGCGCTTCTCAAAACAACATAGCTAAACCAATTTTGTTTTGTTATTTTGCATCTCATCTCATTTTTCATTGTTTAACTGTTGTTTAATGTCATTTAATGTGTCGTGTTGTAGCTTCACAAAGGGGATTACCCTGAAAATTTGCAGATTGTGTTTTGGTATCCTAATAAATAAGCGTTCTTTCTCTCCTAGTTTTGCAGTCCTGACACCAATCTGCCAAAGCCAATTTTCCCCACACAAAAACAATAATTATCTGGTCTTACTCCCCTAGTCTGACACCAATTTGCCAAAGCCGATTTTTCCACCCGGCTCCTGCTCACCGGTTTCCATGCCCCCTGCCTGGCTTGCCCCCTCCCTGTCCTTTGCCTGGTTTGCCACCCTGTCCTTTGCCTGGTTTGCCACCTGGCTTGCCACCTAGTCCTTTGCCTGGTTTGCCACCTGGTCCTTTGCCTGCCTTGCCACCTCGGTGCTTTTGCTGCCCCATGTTTTGGTGCTGGGAGGACCTGCACACAAGATCATTCCATGCCAATGAAATAGAATTTTCAACAACTGCACAGAGATTCTGTAAAACATCTGATACACACGTGTGGTTGTGGCTGCCGGTTTTCCCAAACAAGGACCTTTAAAAGAAGTGTGCACACACTCCACCTTAAACAAACTAATTATTGTACAGACACAGTTATTTACTGTACACTAATAAATACTCAGCCTCTTCATTGTGTTACGTATTTCAAGCGCTAATTAACTCCCTTGTGGGTTGATTCTGCACAAAAGCTCTGGGCCTCGTTCAGTTTCAGACTTTTCACTCGGCCTCTTTGCTCTAGAAGCAAATAAAACAAAGTACCCCCCCCCCCTAAAAACAACAACAACAACAAAGCACCCCTACACCTAAACACAAAAGTGACCTCCATAAACTTCACCCCCTTTCACCCTTCACCCCCTTTTCACATGACAGACTGATCTCCACATCTCCATCTCGGCAATAACCAACAGCCGCAAGCAGATAAGTAGCCTACATTTCATTTTTTAACATTTAACTGTTGTGCTGTCACTTAGCAAAGGGGCTTGCCCTGAAAAAAATTCATGTGTTGTGTGATATCTTATTAACCCCTTCACTGCCATGATGTCAATTCAAAACGACCCCTAAAAGTGCAAAATTTCAAACCCTTAAGCCTTTTTTCTTATCTTCATATCTTTTGGTTATCGCCAAGATGGAGCATGAGCATGTATGTTGATGTGGATATCAAAACTGAGAAAACCTGGATCAGAATAAGGCAAATTATATGACATGAGGTTTACACACTAGGATCAAGACATGGTACATACTCAGCTCTGAATTTCCGGACTGACTTCTGGTCTGTTTGTGTCAGCTCATCCTCAAAAGTCGCTTTCTTCTTCTGCTTCTTTTTCTTTTTTTGTTGTTTGAGCTTTTTTGATGGGTGACCTGCAGACAAAAAGCAAAAGAACTAATCTGTTAGCGATGTTCACAACACTTCTGGGTGCATGCATGAAGGTCTCTAGCACTCAGTGCTGAAGGTGGTGAAGTTCAAACTGTGTTACAAAAGCAAGGTAAGTACCATTTATATTGTGTGCCCGGTGTTTACATGCAGGCACGGGTGCCTGTATGCATGCATGCTGGTGTGAGTGTGTGTGTGTGTGTGTGCGCGTGCGTGCTAGTGTGTGTGTGTAAGCACGCATTATGGTCACCAATGCCTACAGCATAGTTGTCTGTGATAAGCAACATTAACAACAACAAACAACCCACCCAAAACCCTGAGCACATCTACCACACAGCATGCACCCCAAAACCCAGAATACACCTACCACACAGCATGCACCCAAAATCCAGAGTACATTTATCACACAACATGCACCCCAACACCAGAGTACATTATCACACAACATGCACCCCAACACCAGAGTACATTTATCACACAACATGCACCCCAACACCAGAGTACATTTATCACACAACATGCACCCCAACACCAGAGTACATTTATCACACAACATGCACCCCAACACCAGAGTACATTTATCACACAACATGCACCCCAACACCAGAGTACATTTATCACACAACATGCACCCCAACACCAGAGTACATTTATCACACAACATGCACCCCAACACCAGAGTACATTTATCACACAACATGCACCCCAACACCAGAGTACATTTATCACACAACATGCACCCCAACACCAGAGTACATTTATCACACAACATGCACCCCAACACCAGAGTACATTTATCACACAACATGCACCCCAACACCAGAGTACATTTATCACACAATATGCACCCCAACACCAGAGTACATCTAACATACAGCTGCCCAGAGCCCAGAGTACATCTACCACACAGCATACATTCCAAACCCCACAGTAAATCTACACACAGCTCTGTTCTAAATTACTTGCAGACTCAACTGCACACTTCCTTCACACCCGCATCACTCACCTTCATCTTCAGCTTCAGCGCATGATCGCATACGCTTGGGTTTGTGCAGCCTTTTCGAGGCCTTGATGGCTCTGTGGGCGTACAGCTGGGCCTTCTTCACCTCAAAACTGGCACGATCCTCTGCCTGCAAGGTAGAGTTCAAACCTCAGTCCACACACCCGGAACTGCACCAACATACACCACGGTGACACACCTTGTGACAAAATGCCAGGTTTCAGGAGTGCTGGGTGGCATGATTAAGGATCTATGCAATATTCATCCGAGCAGTACTTTTTCACAGAAATTCCTGTGATCAATACATTATGTGTGAAAACGAGCATTTGAAACAAACAAAGCCGGAAAGAGATTTTGAGACTATTTAGAAAAGGGAGTAATGTTTGTTTTTTGTTTGTTTGTTTTTACTCAGTGGCTCATCATCCTGTGGAATTTCAATGTAAATTAAAAAAAGATTTCTTCAAATGCACAACATTACTGTTGAATTCTCATTGCTACTGATACAAATTAGGCCTTGTAAGGACACTTTCAAAAACATGATGTCACTGTAGCATTCTTGCTGCTGCTGATACCACTTCAAGCATCTAAACACGAAGTACAGCAGTAGCTAACCACTTACTGTCAACTCTTTCTTCTTCTTCTTCTCCAGTTTACCCAGGCGTAGGGATTCTGAAAACAGAAACAGAACCTGTAGCCAGACAACAGCCATCACATGCTACACATTGTTAGTGACTATTTCAAAAAAACTAAAAACAAAGATATACTGAAGGGGCAAAAATAAGAAGTACAGTTTGTGTGTGTGTGTTTGCATGGTGATGCACACTGTATGGTTTTCAAAGTTGCCAGTATGTGCACATAACTCAAGCTATGCAGCTCAGTTCTTCTAAAGTGGGGAACACAGACAATGACGGCCCGCGGCTTTTAACCCTCACAGCATATTGCAAGTCCAAAGAGACTTTGAGTCCATGTGTCATTGATTTTACTGATCCACCCCACCTTGGCTTGGGCTACCACACAAAGATGACACCAAGGCGACATTAAAATTTGTTATGGGCTGCATAGTTTTACGGAGACCCATTCTCCAGGTATCTCCGAGGAACACCATCACAGCCTGGTTCTGGATTTTCTGCTTGTAACTCTGGAACCAATTCCTTTTATATGTTTTGCTTTGTTTTCAATCAATGAGCCTTTATCAGTGAGTTGAACTGCTCGGTGAGGGACGATTATAGTATTCTGACTCGGCACAGTAATAATAATGTAAGAGGTTGATCGTATTATGGAAGTAGCAGGTTGGAAGTAGGCAACAACAAATGAGCCACAGCCAGAGGTTCCTCTGTTTTATTCCATTTCAGATAGCATCAGCTCCATTTTTCTCAAGCTCCCTTTCCTATATCTTTTAGTGATGTTAAAATAAATGACACGTAAAATAATTATTACAATTAAATGACATATTTTCTCTCACGCACAAAAGAAGAAAAACTTAGTGACACTGACAGACAGAGTACAATAACACAAAGATAATGTGCAGATGCACTTGGTTGCAATAAATGTTATTGATGCTGTGCCTGTCTTAGTGTAAAAGATGAGCTTCATGCACACTCTGTAGACCTGACTGACTTACCTTTCTCCTCCATCCTCTGCCGGTGACTCTGGAACCAGTCCCGCTTCTCCCCGCTGGTGCCGTTCTCCAGGAGGCGCTGGGCCTTGTTGGCCTGGTTCTCCACAGCACGGATCTGACGCTCCTCCTGCTCCTCCAGCATGATGCTCCTGATGTCCTCCTCCATCTCAGTGATGCGGGTGCGGTAACGCATCACCACCTCTGAAACAGTGATCGCGCTAGACATTTTCATTTTTAAACATTTAATTTGAATTAATTAAACATTTGAGACATTTTTTCAAATCGGTGTGAGAGTATAAGGTAGCGAGAGTGGTTTGTGGAAACTGGTCAGACAATAACTGTAACCGGTCAGATAGACGGCTGTCTGTACTACTACTAGAGCTCCACTAGCAAACACTCTACTCCCTTCCTCGTCTAGAACACACACACACGCACACACACACACATCACACACACACACTCATAGAGACATGTGTACACTGCATGTTTGCATGCACACCCACACAAACCTGCATGCACTCTATCACTCTCTCTCTCTCTCTCTGCTGCCTTTATTTTGTTTTGTTTTAGCTTGGAACTGGTCAAACATAATAACAGCTGGTATGTCTGACCAGTTGCTAATTTGTTTTCCGGCAATGTTGTTCTTAACGGGTAAAATACCGGTTAACACGAATCCTGTGGAAGCAACAAAGCAGCCTGATGCTCGCTTTCAACAGACAAAGTATCATCACACAGAGGAAACCCGTGGGGGTCAGCCTCTTCTGGATAATTAAGTAGTTAGTAGTTGGTCTTTGGTATCTCAGATGAGGACAGTCTTTTTTTTTTACTTGAACATTTAGACTGTCCTGAGACTGATGGGATGCGCAACAAGCATCAGCTTTCATAGACTTTGATGGCTTATGCCGACAGGACCAGGTGCCTGTGTATGTGTGTGCGTATTGGGCGGCGTGTATGTGTGTGCCTGCATTCTTCTTCTGAGAACGACCAAAGGTGTGTACATGCATACATGTGCCTGCAAGCACATGTGTGTGTGTGTGTGTGTGTGTGTGTGTGTGTGTGTGTGTGTGTGTGTGTGTGTGTGTGTGTGTGTGTGTGTGTGTGTGTGATTTTGTGTGTGCTTGTGATTTTGTGTGTGTGTGTGTTTGCGTGCGCGTGTGCGTGCGCATGTGCGTGCACGTGTGCATGTCTGTGTGCATGCACATGCATTTGTGCGAGCCTCAAATGCTCCACACTGAACACAGCAGATGGCACTTTTTGGTGGGGGAGGATGTGAGGCTGCGTATGCTACCTGGCGGCACCGTTCTGCGCTTGAGCGCTGTCTTGGCATGCTTGACCACCTCCTTCATGATGTTCCTCTCCTGCTCCCCCACCAGAGACACCGACCTGCACACAGTGCAGCAGCTCCATCAGCAACGGCAGACACCACCACAACACTACATTTTTACACAATGGCGTTTACATGCCAGACCAAAGTTTCAGAAAGAAACGGCAGACACCAGCACAACACTACATTTTTACACATAGGCGTTCACACCCTAGACCAAAGTTTCATTCAGAAACAGCAGACACCGCCACAACACTACATTTTCACACATAGGCATTCACATGTTAGACCAAAGTTTCATTCAGAAACAGCAGACACTGGCACAACACTACATTTTCATACACAGGCGTTCACATGCTAGACCAAAGTTTCATTCAGAAACAGCAGACACTGGCACAACAGTACATTTCACACGTAGGTGTTCACACGCTAGACCAAAGTTTCAGAAAGAAGTGATGTAAAGAGCAGCTTTGGAAGACCACGTCTAGCCAGTGAAGGGGAACCCACTGGGTATTATGTTATTATGTTATTATGGGTTTATGTGTGTGTGTGTGTGTGTGTGTGTGTGTGTGTGTGTGTGTGTGTGTGTGTGTGTGTATAGAATAGTCTCTGGGGACAAGATTTTGCGCTTTAAAGATACTTTAATTATTATTAATTATTATTATTATTTCTCATGATGATCACTAAACTTCCCACTAATCGACCATAGGGTTCCAAGAGAGTTGAGAACAAGTATGTGTGTGTGTGTGTGTGTGAGTGTGTGTGTGTGCATGTGTGTTTGTGTGCATGCGTGCGTGTGTGTGTGAGAACCAAGTTGAATAGATGACAGTGTTGATTTGCAATTCCCCCCACCCCCACCCAAACATAAGGTTTCAGTGTTGATGTCATTTTTGTGGGTGGTTTTTTTAGGATTATAAGCAGTGAAATAAATGAATGGACTGATTATCAGTCCTGTGGTGTCAAGTGTGTCACTGTTGCTTACAAAAACAACATGCAAGTATTTTCTGGCATGACAGTAATCTCCTTCCACTGAGAACCCCCCCACAAAAACGATGATGCTGAAACTTTATTACGTACAACCACAAACCACTCCCACCGCACTGCCAAATGAAACAAACCCACAGCACACAGACTAAAACAAATCGGACAGGACCAAGAAGAACCTTGTCTGCCTTACCGCCCAGCTCTGCCAGCTCTGGCTGTCCGCCCAACACGATGGACATAGTGCTTTAGTGTGGAAGGCATTGTGAAGTTGATCACCTGTCGGATAAAAAACATACTGCTTGCAACACTTGCATTCGCAATCCAGCACAACTCATAATTAAACAATTGCAACAGAGCCTCAGGACGGAATGCACCGTGTGCTTCTATGATGCTTCAAAAGCTGTGCGCTTTGGTGGAAAAACAGCACATAAATATTTTTAACTCACTGAATATGATCACATGATCTGATGAGAAAATACAGCGTTGAATACGTATCGGTTCATACGATTGGTACAGTTCAGGGTGCAGATCACCTGACTGTGTTAATAATGACAGTAGTCAAGGAAACAGACATTAATCATCCCTCACAGGGCAATTCAACTAACTACTAAAGCCTCACTAATTTAAAAGCAACATGTAAAAAGAACACCATAGCGACATCAAAAGCATATAAATTGATAATAATAAATAGGCATACTGGATTAAAAAAAACCAACAAAAAAACCACACACACAAAAAAACTACTGCTAGTGCTACCAGTGGGTGAAAACAGCTCCAACTTAACTCTGTGTGTGTGTGTAAACAAACCGCAAACCAATGCACTCACAGTTTTCACACCCTCGATGTCCAGACCTCTGGAGGCCAAGTCTGTGGCCAGCAGGACGTCAACGTCCCCATCCCGGAACTTCTTCAAGGCCTCCAGGCGCTGAAAGAGAAACACCAGCCAACAACTGATCACACACACACACAAACACCAGGAAGAGAAAATGCCTTCTGAAAGAGGCAGCAGCTGAGAGACAGAGCGACGGACAGATAAACAAGCAACAGACATTCTGTACTCTGACAGCAGTTGAATGGAAAGAAGTGGAAGACTGTGAGTCCCACTCACAAGAACTAAACGTTTAAGTTTTCATTTGTGTCATCAGCAATTAATAGAAATTTTAAGTGTACATCAGATGACAGGTGAATGTGTATTTGTGTGTTTGTGTGTTTGTGTGTGTGTGTGCGTGTGTGTGCATGTGCGATGCTCTTGAGTGGATGAGTGAAAGCATTATGACGATGTTGTGATACACGTATATATTATATTCTGATTGATACTGTATAATTTTACACATAGGTTGTTTGTTTGTTTCATCCATTTGTCATTGCTTTCATGTGTGAGTTGACGCTATAATTTCCCATAATGGGATGAACAAAGTATTCCGTATTCTGTGAACCTACCTGTGCCTGAGACAGGTTGCCATGCAGTTCCCCACAGTTGACCCCCAGCAGGCCCAGCACGATGTGCATTCGGTGAGCCTGCACTTTGGTCTGCAGGAACACGATGCACTTGTCACAGAATGTGCGGCTAACCAGGGCTGGAACACACAACATGACAGTCACAAGCTGGAACACACAACATGACAGTCAGAACATTTTGGTTTGCAGGAACATGATGCACTTGTCACAGAACACAACAGTCAGAACACTTTTTCCAGACAACCCCAGTGTGCAATTGCAGCCATTAACATCTGTGTGCACATTAAAAATCCCAAACACTGGCAGCCATACCAATGTTTGACACAAAAATACTACACGCACTGATAGAAATGGATAGCAGTGCTCTTGCAGCTGCTGTGCATTACCCAGGTGATGCAAATTTCCTGCAAAGGACAATAAAGTTCGCTATTTTTTTAATTTCATTTTTAAGGCACACGCACCAGCTGTGTCCATACACACACTTACTGACCTGACACAATGGCCTCCCTATCCCCTTCCCGGTTTTCTCTGATGCGAATAAACTCCTGTCGCAGGCCGAGGGCAACGTCTGTGTTCTGGTTGACAAACACTTTGACTGCGTCCTTCAGGGACACCGCTGCAAGGTCTTGAACCTGAAAGACATCAAGATGCTACAATAAACCAAAAAAGACAGATAGATGGGGAGCTGATTTTTATGCCCAGTCAACAGTGATGGTTTTATCAGGGTGAAAAGAAAGAAATCAAGAAAGACAGACAGACAAAAAGAAAGACAAAACAAAACCAAAAAAAGAAAGAAAGACAGAAAAGGAAGACACACAGAAAAAAGACAGGATAGAAGAAAGCTAAAAGACATAAAAAAAGAGAAGACAGAAAAGGAAAACTCCACTTACTGCCTCTGACATGGTAGCTGAGAACAGCATGGTTTGACGCTGGAAGTTGCACATGCGAATGATCTCCTTCATCTGCTCTGCAAAGTACTCATCCAGCATCCTGAAGTGGAAACATTAGTCAAGTGGCTCATTCACAAACCGCTGAAATGAAATAAAGTCTGGAACTAACCAAACAAACCCATAGGTATTGCACGTGACAAAACAGGCAAGATTAACCCAATGCATACAGTTATTTTGCCTTAAAATCATTTAGCTGCTGTTTTCATATCAATTGTAGAATAATTGTTGCTTGAGAATGGAATGAGCTGCTGAAAATGTGCATACTGTTTTGCTATGTTAATTTTACACATTGTCTTTTGGTATATATTTCTTCTTGAAGCTGGCACATCAGTAGTCAACAATATTCAAATTATGCATGAATCACACATACAACCACACATGTGTGCACACACAGGAAAATGTGCTGCACACACACACACACACTTACCTGTCAATCTTATCCAGTCTTTTTAGTATATTTCTTCTTAACCCCTCAACTGCCCCTGCCCGTAAAACTTTTGGGCTGAAAAGTGTGCACGCACATGCCGGCAAACAGAACAGCTGATTTTCCTATAACAAATCTACTCTTAATACTGAGCATCTTGATAGAAATCCTTGCACACACCATGCAAAGGTAAAAAAAATCCATGATTTCAAATTTGACACTGTTATTGGTCGTTTTCTGAGTGACGGCATGGCAAGCATGGCAGTAAAAGGGTTAAAGCTGGCACTGCAGTAAGTCAGCAATGTTCAAATTATGCATGAAGCACTCATACAAACACACATGTGTGCACAAACACAGGAAGTAAAGCAAGCACGCATGCACACATCCACACACACTCACCTGTCAGCCTCATCCAGCACCAGAATCTCCACAGAGCTGATGGAGAAGTTTGGTGCATTGTGCAGATGGTCAATGAGCCGACCAGGCGTGGCCACCACGATGTCCGGCCCCATGCGCAGAGCTGCTTCCTGACTCTTAATGTCAAGGCCACCTGAACATAAGGGACAGAGACTGTGTGATTGTTAAAAAGTTCTACCCACCCACCTACCTAAGCACGACTACACATACAAGCACAGAGAAACAAGGAGAGAAAAGGGGAGCAAGACACAGAGAGAGAGACAGACAGACAGAGAGAGAGAGAGAGAGAGAGAGAGAGAGAGAGAGAGAGAGAGAGAGAGAGAGAGAGAGAGAGAGAGAGAGAGAGAGAGGAAAATTAATCTGAGGAGACAGAAAAGGTTGTTCTTTGGCCAGCTAGCCAGACTTTTTTTTTAATCATTTATTCCTTGTCCCATCTCCTCTGTGACCCACTGCTTGCCATTTCGATGTCTGTCAATCTGCTGTTGACACATACTTCCATGCTGATGCACCCTTCAGCACCCTTGGCGTGCTGCCAGATTTGTCACCCTATTTGGCACCACAAGGCACTCTCTTTTTCTCTCTCCACTGAATCATTGTCTGAGTGATTACATACATACCGGCAGCAAGACACATGGCGATTTTGGTGTACTGGGAGAGTTGTCTCCCCACTTGGTACACCTGCACTGCGAGTTCCCGCGTAGGCACCAGGATCAGGACCCGTGTCATCGAGCGCTCAGCTGGTCGGTAGAGCAGGCGCTCCAGAATGGGCAACATGAATGCCACTGTCTTTCCTGCACAAGAAACAACACACCAGGTACAGGTGGACATCAGCATAAATGGACATCAGAGGACTGTATTCACAAACACAGGCAGGAGTCATTGCATGTTCAACAAAATGCACAGCAGCATTCTCTGAACTGACAAGATACAAGTTACAAGGCAACTTTATTAATCCATTGCAGAAATGACATGGTCTGCCATAAAGATGTATTATATAATAAAACTGCACTAACAATGCATGCTTCTCACTCTTCCGAATTACAGTCCACCATACTTTTTCTAGATCTGAAAAAGGCCCCTCAAAACAAACCTTTGCAGACTGTTGAAACGCTGTATTATACATCCATCATCAGAGAATGTGTGGCAGAACCTACCTGACCCGGTGACGGCACAGGCACACAAGTCTCGGCCCCTCAAGGCCACTGGGATACATGCTGCCTGAATTGGAGTTGGCTTCTCAAACTGCATTGTGGACAGACCCTTGGCAGATGGAGAAAACAAAACAAAAAAACCTTCAAACATCAATGATATCATTATATTCATGTCAGTCCTATCCGGTAGTGATCACCCTAATAATAACCATCCTGGTTGATAGGGTGTAAAACAACAAGTTTTGGACAATGTCCACCTCTCCTATTTTATTTTTTAACTCCAAGCAAAGTGGGGCATGCTTCACATACCACCAATCAACTATCACATTCCTATCTGCTCAAAAACAGCCATCAGCCTATCTCAGAATAAAAAAAGTGAACATTTTTAATGTAAAAAAGTCAAGAGAATGGGCAGCAAATGGACAAGACACAATGGCCAACAGGACCAGGTAGAAAAACAACAACAAGAGCTTATAGAAAAGTGGAATCAAATGACAGCCCTGAGATTCCAGACAGGAAGGGGCATCAGAAATCCACAGCCTACCTTCGGAGCTTAGCACTACAAGAAGCACATGGTTGCTTTATAGCACAAAAGTAGCACAGACTACAATATATATGAAGAGATCGCACAGCAGAAAAAATACTTACCTTCATGAGAGGCCTAGCGATGTTCAAGTCGCTGAAGGTCAGCCTGTCATCGTACGTGTCAATGGACTCAGAAAACTCTTGTTTCTCTTGCTCTTGCACCTGAGCAGCAAAAATGGATGACATGCGTGAAAAGTGACACCCAGCTACACAGAACCTCAGAACCACATTGTTTAAACAAGACAAGTCATAATAATAACAAAGAAATATTCCTAAGGCATGAGCCTCTAACATAAAAATTAAAATGCAGTGCAGTGTGCTGTACAAAATTTAAATATAAACTACATCCATGTTGAGACACCTCAAGCAGAAAACAACAATAACGATGACTACAAGCAGTTCAGATCACAAAAAAACTGAACACAAAGTTTGCATTGCTTAGTACTGCAGAACACAAAGTTTGCATACTACTGAGCACTGTAGAACACAAAGGTGTTAGCCCAGAACACAAAGTTAACTGGTAGGGCACTTTCTTTGCAAGTTGATAAAAAACAATTTAAAAAACTAGTGGAAACTATTTTTGTATTGAGGCACACAAAACCTGATACAGAATACAAAACTGAAAGGTTCACCTCTTCTTCCTTTTGGCCTTTCTTGCCTTTCTTCTTCTTCTTTGTCCTGGTCTCCTTTGTTTTGATAACATCTGGAACACAGAGCTGATCTTAATCTTAATCTTGGCTTTGGACAAGATCCGTGAAGACACCCCCCTTTGCATGCAATGATAAATCATAATATATAATGATAAATAACAGCAGTGGTTAGGATGGTGCTGCTCTGTGCTCCCCAAAAGGGGAGAGGGGGAGAGTTTACAAGCAGTCCAATACCATCCTAGTGCAGACATAACTATGTAAAACAACAACAACAACAATAGTAATAATAATAACAATAGCACATACTGTACACTTGCTTGAAACACATGCACCACAAGCATCACAAATGACAAGTGACGTGTACAAACAAATCTTTCAGATTCATGAACAGTTACTATTCCAATCTATTTACAAAGCAGGAACATGTCTGATCATGTAAAACAACAATAATAATAATAACAGTACATACTGTACACTTGCTTGAAACACATTCGCTACAACAAGCATCATAAATGACAAGTGACATACAATGATACATGTACAGACAAAACTTTCAGATTTATGAACAATTACCTACTGTTCCAATCTATTTACAAAGCGGGAATATGTTTGAGGAATTTTTACACCGGTAGAGAAAAGTCTTTAGAACAGGTGAGTTTTTCTGAAGGCAGAGAACTCACCTGCAGCCATTGTCTCCTCTTCAGAACTGTCATCTTCCTCAACATCTTTCTCCATCACACTACCATCATCTATTTTCTGAAGAAAAGAAAGCAGAGAAAATGTAAGAGAATGCAAAAGTACCACATTAAAAAAATGACATTTAATGAATAAAAAACTAATTTTCTACAGGAAATAAAATAAATCTCACACACACAAACAAGTAGACAAACAAACAAATACACAAAAACTCATTTTACACTAATCTGAAACAAGAATGACTGCTAGCATTTTTCACAGTTTAACTGTTGTTTAAGTGTCATTTTGTAGCTTGATAAAGGGGATTATTCTAAGAATTCACATGTTGTGTTTTGTCCAAATAAATAGCATTCTTCAGAACCTTTTATGTGTTTGGATCTCATTTCATAACAGAATTAGAATTATGTATACATATAGATGTGTTTCTTCTTCTTTATTCATTGTCAGAATCAGGGCGGCTCACCTAGAGCCAGGTGAGATACTGTAAGTGCAACCGTTTTCCTGCACACATATACTTTAATGCATGCAAAACAGATCTGACCCTTACAATCAGCTGTGACTGTCAGAGCAAGCAACTGTCTTCAGGCTACCCATAGACTACAACTGTCTTCAGGCTACCCACAGACTACAACTGTCTTCAGGCTACCCACAGACTACAACTGTCTTCAGGCTACCCACAGACTACAACTGTCTGTTGTCTGTTGTCCTCAGTGCTTCACACCCTCTCTTAAGATCAAGTTTAGACTTGGTTGGTCAGCTCCACTGAACTGTCAATTGTCACTGAGTGTAGTTAACTGGTTGGCTGAGGGTGCCAGGAAAATTCCAGGAAATGGCTGCATACACAAAATCTCCACTAGTATGTTCCGCATGGCCAGTTGGTATTATGGTAATTGTAACTTGAACAGTTCAATAACTGGTCAGTTAGCTCAACTGAGCTGTCAATGAGTGTAGTTAACTGATTGGCTGAGGGCACAGGGAAAGTCCAAGAAATGGCTGCACACACAAAATATCCCCTATGCCAGCTGATAATTTTTTTTATAACTTGAACAGTTCCAGAAAAGAAGACAACAGAAAAAAGGTGGGGCATGGGAAAGAGGTGCATAACCAGCACACACCAACACAGCATAACAGCTGCTAAAAAGTTAAAGGTCTCTCACAACTCTCACAATGTGGGATTATCATTTTTTTAATCATATAATTTGATATAAATGACGTATACATACCTCTCGTTTTTTTAGGCTTCTCATCTTGGCGATTTTCTCATCGAGGGTAGTTGCACATGCAGCCCTCTTTTTAAGCTGCAGGTTGACAGTGAATGGCATGTCATCCTCAAACTGCAACAGTCAGAATATAACAGCAGGAATAAAATGTTAGTCTTTAACTACTCAGCCTGGGGACCAGTGTTTTTCACACATAAATTAGGCTAAATTCAATTTTATTATGAGTATGTATTAAAATAAACATACTGTCACACATTTAAGAGTCACACAGACACACACAATTCATTTATAAAATGAATAAAGCATTATTGTTTGAATGAATCAACTTTAATTATATTTATAACTAATAAAGTTAATCACAAAAATAAATTTACAATCAACTGCACTCTTTTAGTTTTACCCAGTTTTACTTTACACTTTTACAGATTTAAAAGCCACATAAGTACATCACTACAGTATTAGTCATTAGTCATAGTACTATAATATATTATATGAATATGTATGCAAAAACAAAAGTACACAACAACAAAATCCTGGAAATTCATATAAACTAAATTCTGCAATGCAGTACCTGATCTGAGAAGACAAATGAGGTGTTGAAATCAACATCCACTTTCTGTTTTCTCTTTTTGCTCTGCTGCACACTGACTCCCTGAAAAAAAGAAAGCAAAAACAATAAATCAAACTTATTAACAGTATGACACACACACACACACACACACACACACACACACACACACACACAAAGTGTATGATACGTGGGTTCATTTCACTTGCCCATTCATTCATTCATCGACTACATGGAGCATTAGGAGTAGAACATTCTCCTATATAAAAAAAAAGATAAAAAAAGCAACTAGCACACAGAGTATGACTCTATGAGTCTGGAATGTACTAGTTTGCATGAACCTGCCTCTCTGAAATAGTGACAGTACTGACACACCACTTGAAGTTAGGCAGTGCTTAAAAGGTCTGCCTTTCTCACACTAAATCACAGTCATTCTAATTCAGTGTGTCAAACCCAAAGTCCAAAGACAAAATGTTGAGTATCGAGTTCTCAGTTTTTTACAACCCATAAATTATCAGTATTGCTTTAACTCGATGGAAGAAAATGCTCTTAGTCTTACATCTGAAATAGTACAGCTACACATTTTTTCAATCTTGTCTGACATCTATTAATTTAACAGCATAAGGTGGTGTAAGTGTTTCACAGTTCAAACTGGTCACAGTCACTGTAACCAGTCAGACACAGCCGTCCATACTATTAGTATTAATAAGTACTACTAGAGCTCTACTAGCAAACACCCTGCTCCTTTCCCCTTCTAGTTCTACTTCTAGAACACACACACACACACACACACACACACACACACACACACACACACACACACACACACAAACATTCATAGAATCATACACACTCTGTGTGTGCATACATTTTTTAATTTTAGAACTGGTCAAGCAAAATAACAGCTGGTAAGTGGTACATCTGACCTACTGTTGATTTTCTTGTGGTATATGCTGATCTTAATGACTAAATCAGTGAAATAATGGAAATTACTTGTTAATACAAACCCTGCAGTAGGACTGAGGGAGGAGAAGAGAGAGAGAGAGAGAGAGAGAGAGAGAGAGAGAGAGAGAGAGAGAGAGAGAGAGAGAGAGAGAGAGAAGATAATACTTTATTACACAAGGATGAAGATTTAAGCACAAGTTGTCTTTTCTACAAATCTGTCCCTGATGACAAAACATGACAACACTCAATTAGTCAATATGTCAAACAAGAATAACTGCACCAAACTAAAATAAATCTTAAGAACAAAACAGAACAAAAAAACAACTATTTCTGTCTAAAACTTCGCAACACGCAAACTCAGCAAAGTAAGAGAGAGAGATTCGCTAACCAGATTGTCCTAGTCTCTCTCTCTTTCAGACCTGAAATGAACACTGAAGGGATTTCTTCTTCTTCGCTGAGAATCAGTTCACACACAAGCTCTCTTGATTTTGAAAGCTCTTTAAATTTTTATTGCATGTGTTTGTTTTTGTGTTTTGCGTTGTGTGTGTGTGTATCAGTCTATCACTCACTTACTGTGTGTGTTTGTGTGTATGTGTGTGTGTTGAGGGGGGGGGGGGGGGGGGGGGGGGGGGGGGGGGGGGGGTCATTACCCTTGTCCACAGTGTGAAGCTAAATACTTCTGTACAAAGATGATAGTCGCCTATAGAGAAGAAGAACAAGAGGGGGAAGAGGGGGGGGGGGATGAAGAGAGAGAGAGAGAGAGAGAGAGAAGAGAGAGAGAGAGAGAGAGAGAGAGAGAGAGAGAGAGAGAGAGAAGAGAGAGAGAGAGAGAGTCTAAATTTACCGTGTATATTAATAAAAGAACGCGTGACTTGATGCATTCAATTACGGATGTAACTGGCTAGATAATTCTTATTACCCCTTCCTCCGATTCTTCTTCATCGTCGAGATCAGGTACATCGTCCTCGTCTGCGATCGTGTCGACCACGCCGAATTCATTGAGCGCAGCCATTTTAGGATCAGTTGCTGAGCTAATACAAAAGTTGCGTAATAATGTAGCGGCTGGAAGCAAAACAAAACCCGAAAAAGTAGTTTGCACTGAACCAGTTTTCACAACAATCATATAAATGATAATTTTGGTAAATGCAATGCATGAAATTTCAATGGGAGAGTTCAAGAAATCAGTTTCATTGCATTCTTCTGATTTCGTACGAAAGTACAGACGCTTACTTTGCAAAAACGAACTGGCGGGAGTTAGTCGCTGCACTTTCATTATCCTACGGTCTTTTAGTGTGTCAACTAAAGCCATGGGTATTCAAGGTCTATCTAAAGTTTTAGGAGACTACGCCCCATCTTCGTTAAAAGAAAATGACATCAAGAACTACTTTGGTTGGTATTTTTAGTCTCTATGGTCGTTTTATTTAGTGTGTAGCTCATTACTAACAGTAACACTATCATATAACAAAACAGTACCCAGTCATTCACTGATGGAATCATTGTAATCTTGCCGTGTTGGGACAGCAAAGATCGTATATTGAGAACAGTAACTACAGACATGATTTGGTATGTAGCACTTTACAGTGGACTGGTAAGAGAGGTGTGTACCCAACAATTACCAGTTCCCAGCTCTCCTTGCCATTCCTTGCACTGCTTCAGTAACGTACATGTTACGCGTAAATTGATGCACTGATGGGAACCAGACATTTATCAGTCAACAGTTAAAGCCGTGACGTGACCAACTTTGGTAGAAGTGAAAGGCATTTGTAAGTAAGCACTGAATGTTAAATTTATAGTAATACAGTAATACTAAATAGCGCTCAGGCCAGATGGGTTGGGCTGTTGACACTGTTTTCCTGCTTTGGCCCCATTGCAACACTGATCGATACTGCAGACATTGCAGTACTGATTGATACCGTAGAACTGAAGTGTAACTTTATTTGAGCTCCCATTCATAAAAAAAGTCAGCTGTAATTTATCAACAGGTTCAGCCACCTTGATGCTTTCAGTGAATTTCTTTTTAGTCTGGATCTCTTCCTCAAGGGAGGTAGCTTAATGATGTATAATATACTGGCATAATATACTCAATTATGTACTCATTATGACATAATGAAGTACTATACTATCAGTGCTGTCTGTGTTAATTGTTACTATGCAGCAGTTTTACACTGATTGTACAGCAGAATGCTTGGAGGTGGGGTTGTGTTAGTTATGCAGTTTTGAATGCCACAGGTGCATTTTTTTTAGACAGTGACATATACTGATACATAGGTTGTAATGCATATGTGGGGATATGCAAATATTGAAGTGCTAGTTTCCAGTCTATCCACTGATGCAAATAAATATAGAATGAACTAGTCACCACCTTGCTGTGCTTGAACTGTCCTTCCATCTTACCCTACTTTTCAAGAGCTGTCTTTTACATTTATGAACATTACTGTTTTATTTCTATTAATGTTTTTTCTATTAGAATAGTAATGTTCATAAATGTGACTGATTTGTCTGAAGTGCTGTGCTGTTATTTATTTATTTATGGTTTGACGTTATGTCTATTTTTGTGCTAGGGCAGCATTGGCGCCCTGTAAAGTGTTGTGCTGCCTTTGATTATAAAAAGAGGTACACACAAAATCACTGTATAACTTATAAGATTGCTTTCCATTTTAATGACTTAATTGGATCTGTTTGGTATATTGTATGTGCTGTGTCATTGCAGGTCGTAAAGTGGCGATTGATGCATCCATGAGTATCTATCAGTTTCTGATTGCCGTCAGACAAGATGGATCGCAGCTGACAAATGAAGAAGGGGAGACAACAAGGTACACGTTTCAAGGATTTTTTAAAGCATTTCTCCCTTTGACATTTGAGTCAAATCCATGTTGTAGTAAATGACCAATTTATCCTATGTGTGTGTGGTGTGCTTTAAATTTTTGAGTTTATAAAAAACACACCTGTACTCTGTAGTACTAGTAGTCTTGTTTTTTTTATCATTTTACTTTTTGTATTTTGCCATTTGCCTCTATTTTCTGCTGTACCGCAATAGGTGTCTGGGAGAACTTTTGTTTGAATTTAATAATAGCTGGAGACAAAAGGTTTTCTCCTACCTACCAACCAACCCATCTTTTTAGTCTTTTTTTGTTTATATAGTTTTTTTGCCTTGTCGTTTGTGTTACTTTTTTGTTTTTTGTTTTTTGCCTTATTTAGTTATCAACATGTGTACATCAAGTCTAGGCAAATTTTATTGATGTATTTTGCAACCCTCTTCTCAGTAGTAGTATACTAATAGTCGCACACTTGATCTTGGAGTTGGACATTTGAAGAAGAAGTAGCAAGGAAAACATGCTTAAATTCATTCGTTCATTACACTTTACTGTAGTTTACAGCACGTAAATATATACCACTATGTGCTTCCTTGTGTGTGTGTTAATTTAATCTGCTGATGCGTTACTGATAAGAATCCCCTGATGAATGTTGTGGTTGGTTTCAGTCACCTGATGGGCATGTTCTACCGGACCATTCGTATGCTGGAGAACGGCATCAAGCCAGTCTATGTCTTTGATGGCAAACCACCAGAGATGAAGTCTGGAGAGGTACATGTGCAGCCTTGCAAATGCATTTTGTAGTGAGAATTGTAATGATGTTATTATTTATATACTAGTGATTTTGCAGCATTTTTATTTCAACGTCTCATGTACATGCAGTGCATATATATATTTATACACACACATGCATGTGCAGACACTTGTAGTTGGACAATATTGCATGCAGCTATCTATGAATGTACATTTTCTATGCCTTTCAAGTCTCTGTTTCTCTCAGACTCAGTAGTCTCAGTCTGACATTCTCACAGTCCCTGATTCAGTCCCCCCGTGCCTTCAGACGTGCACTAAACTTAATGGCTCACCTCTACAAATAATACCACAATCGTGTGTTGTGTGCAAGGAATACAGTATGTTTATATTAATTATTTTGTGAGGTTTTATGTATACATTTTGTTGACCATGTAAAGCATGGTGTGCACATCCTTGTCAGTGACTGAGTGAGGTAATACACTGCAGAAATGACCGCTACTAGTTAATGTTATTGTACCATTTTTATTACCATTTTTTGTCTTTTTTCTCCATTTCTATCGCTCACTTTCCTTCTTTCACACTTTCATGCTGGCACACAGGAACACATGCTCTATAATATTTTTCTTTTGTATTTCATCTCCTCCCCCACCCCCATAACAATATTTTTGTAATTTCTTTCATTATTATTGTTATTTCTAAGTTTTGTTATACCGTTTGGTTGTGTTGTAATTGTCCAACAGGCGTATGTGCCTGAACCTTTACCCTTGTGGAATAAAGTGCAGTCAGTCAGTCTCTCTCTGTTGGAGTGTGATGTAAGTAACAAATATGAACATGCCAAAAGAATCTGTAGTGCAACGTTTGACTCCACAGCTGGCCAAGAGGAAGGAGATGAGGGAGGCCGCGCAGAAAGAGCTAGAAAAAGCTGAGGAAGCAGGTGAGTTAAGATGAAAGAAACCTTAAAGAAAACTTTTGTTTTGGATGTGCCTGTGGTGGAGTTTATGTACCTTGTATATAAATTTACTTGCATACCAAGTGAGAGTTACCGTAGGCAACTCAGGCCTCTGTTGTTGTGTTTGTGTGACGCCTTTTGAGCCCTGATTAACTCCCTTGTGTGTTGATTCTGTTTTGTTTTTGGCTTATGGTATTAACAACTCAAGTGATCTAGCGTCACTGTATGTTAACAGTAAAAATAAACACAAAGTAATGACCATGGAAAATGAAACATTTTGATCAAA
Source organism: Alviniconcha marisindica (assembly GCA_018857735.1). NCBI lineage: Eukaryota > Metazoa > Mollusca > Gastropoda > Provannidae > Alviniconcha > Alviniconcha marisindica. The sequence continues at coordinate 424,118 of JABMCL010001879.1, read as the reverse complement.
TTTAGGTCCCAGCCTTCTCCCTTGCATTTTTACACGCTAATGATTTCTGCCTTAACTGGCAAGTTTTCGTGAGCCGACAGTTTGCTAATGCTGTTCACTGTGATTGTGTGTGACTGTGCGTGACCAACTCAGGGCAAGGTGTTTGTATGACAGTTTTGATCCCTCACAGGGGACGAGGAGAACATTGACCGTTTCAACCGCCGCCTGGTGAAGGTGACCAAGCAGCACAGTGAGGAGTGCAGGGACCTGCTCAAGCTGATGGGGGTGCCCTATGTGGAGGTGATTGGTGCAGCTAGTGCCACATTGGACCAGACACCTGCATAATCATAAAATCATAATCATAAAAATAATAACACATCGAGTCAGAAATAATAACTCACACATTGAGTCATAGAAATAGTAGCACACGCATTGAGGCATACACACATTGAGTCATAGAAACAGGAACACATTGAGTCATAGAAATAGTAGCACATGCATTGAGGCATACACACATTGAGTCATAGAAATAGGAACACATTGTGAGTCATACTCATAGATATAATAACAGCAGCTTCCCACCTGTGTATTTCTAGTAGCAGTTGTCACTGGAGCATTGTTGACCATTGCGCAGGTTCTGTCTGAAGTAGAAGCAGTGTCCCACCTGTGTATTTCAAGCATTTGTCACTGGAACATGGTTGACTGTTACGCAGGCTCCGTGTGAAGCAGAAGCACAGTGTGCAGCACTGGTGAAGGCGGGCCTGGTGTACGCCACAGGAACGGAGGACATGGATGCACTCACGTTTGGTTCCAAAGTTCTTCTGCGACATCTCACCTTCAGCGAAGCCAGGTGTGTATTGCATGGTATGTGTGTGTGAAGTAGGGGACTCTGCTTTTTCAAGAGAAGGGCAGGCTGAAGTGGAGTTGAACCTCGGGTAGCGTGCTTACCAGCCTTGCACCGGCTTCCACATGGCATGTCACCTGTTTCGGCTCTGCAAAAGTTTCTTGGCCTCATGGTGCTAGTAGTAACAGTTGACAGGTTTGACTGTACAGTAGTATTTAACACACTCTTTTTTCACCTGCTCTTTTTTTCATACTAGCATCCCGGCTTATGCAAATAGGAACGGGATTCTTGTGAGACTTGTAGTCTCGCTTCTGCTACTGTTTACTACTTCAGTGATGTCCTTTGTTCAAAGTTCGGTGGAGTTTGAGAGACGCTGTGAATTTTCAATGTTGCGAGATGGACACATGATAGATGCACGAAAATAAGTTTACAAAAGCCCTACTGTTAGCAGTGGCGTCGGAGCTTCATCCTTTGAGATTTCAACTGCAAATTTGGCTCTGTCGCTTACCGTGGGCAACCTTACAAACTCACAGAGCTTCATCTTGGGAGATTCAAACTGGAAATTTTGCAAAGTCGGTTACCCCATTCAGATGTGGACATTTCTGACTTGGGGTTGTATGTTTTTTATGCTTTTATTTTTGAGTGGAAAAAAACAAAACCTGTTGGATATACAAGAACACTGGATACGCAAACTGAAAAATATGAAGTGAGCTGAAACTTTTGTTTGGTGTTTATTATTGGTTTTTAAAGTTGTATACCGGGATCATTTGACACAGTTACTTCCCTTCACATGGGATTTCGTAGCGAAAGGGCACTGTCTGGTCTGGGGCCAAGTGGGTTAAAAGGGAACCGAACCAAAGAAGAAGCATCACAAGCTGTATTAATAGGACTGGAATAGTGAAAAAAATCACACAGCAGTTTTTCATTTGATTTCTCCCCCTGCTTGTTGGAAATATTGAGTCACAAGAATATAACTCTGAGTGCTACCATTGTGTGCCCAATGTGTTTAACATACATGCTGTTACATAGCTTGTTTTTTCTCTTTTTTTGCAGGAAAATGCCCATAAGAGAATTTTATTTGGGCCAAATTCTAGAGGAGATGAATTTTACAATGGATGAGGTTGGTATATTTGTTCTGTTGACCATTTTTCATGGGGGTGGGGATTCTGTTTCGTCATGGTTAAGAAACCTTGGGGTATGTGCTCGTTCAAAACATGGAAAAAAATGACCCCAATGAATTTGCAATTGCTGCATTTTCACCCAGAACGCAAATTGTGTCTAATTATCCCCGTGTGATTCAGTGCTCTCTGCCGGCAACCGTTCACTGGAGAGATGCGTTGCTTGTTGCAGATAGCTCCCCACAAGCTGTGGTGGTGGGGAAACTATTTTGTCAAATTGTGTGAAACCTCTAAAGTCAGTGCTGTTGCATTACTTGCTCACCTTGCTTGTTTTTGACATTGTCATCCGCCGCTGGCTGCTGCGTAGTTGTAACCTGTAAGCCAGTAGAGTTTGATGTGGATTTTCAGTTCATTGACCTGTGCATCCTGCTGGGATGTGACTACTGTGACTCCATCAAAGGCATTGGTCCAAAGCGAGCTGTGGAACTCATCAGGCAGCATAAGAACATTGAAACTGTCCTTGAACACCTCGACCAAAAGGTGAGAACAGGTGTTGATAAAAACCGTCCTCGAACATCTTGGCTAAAAGGTGAGAACAGGTGTTGGTTGAAACTGTCCTTGAACACCTTGACCAAAAGGTGAGAACAGGTGTTGATCAGAACTGTCCTCGAACATCTTGACTGAAAGGTGAGAACAGGAGTTGGTTGAAACTGTCCTCGGACACCTTGACTAAAAGGTGAGAACAGGTGTTGGTTGAAACTGTCATTGAATGTCTTGACCAAAAGGTCAGAATGGGTGTTGATTGAAGCTGTCCTTGAACACCTCGACCAAAAGGTGAGAACAGGTGTGGAGTGCAGCTGTTCTCAAACATCTTGACCAGAAGGTGAGAACAGGTGTTGATTGAAACTGTCCTCAAACACCTTGACCAAAAGGTGAGAACAGGTGTTCATTGAAACTGTTAACATCTTGACCAAAAGGTGAGAACAGGTGTTGATTGAAACTGTCCTCAAACGTCTCAACCAAAAGGTGAGAACAGGTGGTAGGGTTGAGCTTGTGGTCATCATTTTGAACACAGCACGAATCCAGTAAAGTAACTTACTACCTCAGTTAATAATTGTATTTTAACATCCTGTCCATCACGCCGGGTCTCCTCAGCATGAGGCAGTCCTGAAGAGAGGAACATACAGCAGTACATAATAACATGAAATGATAAAAAGGAGGGAAAGCGGTGAACAAGTACAATCGCAAGGAAAGTATGCATTGTGGCAGAAAACCTTTGGTGCTGTGTTGCAGAAATACACCGTTCCAGAGGACTGGATGTACAAAGAAGCTCGCAGACTTTTTCAGGAGCCTGAGGTCACGGACCCTGCAACTTTAGATGTAAGTACTGGTGTACTGTGTGCAGGGTGTGCTGGAATACACTCGGCCTGTGCAAACAGCAGCCTTTGAAACTGACACTGAAATATTGCTGGTTTGGTTGAACATGGGTTTTGCAGCTAAAAGTAACTGATTTTTGCTGGAGAGATTTTTGCCTTAAAAATTCCTACGACTCCCATTTATTTGGAGACAATGACAAAGGCAGTGACTGTTACTAGATTACAGTTTACATTCATGTAGGGTAAATACAGTGCAATTGCACATGCGCAAGCATTTTAAAATTTCCTAACCCCACCCATACAGACTGACAGATGCACACACACATGTATGCACTCACACAGACATACATATATGTAGTGTCCCCATTCCTTGAATTAAACATTTATGTTTTGATGACAGAAAAGTTTGGTTTTTAGAGCAGCTTTGAAAGAGTTGTAGAAGAGGCGTGCCTGATGTTCTTTAAAAAAAAAAGGGGGGAAGTAATTGTGTACCCTATGGGTGTGAGTGACTGGGAGGTGTGCATGCTGCTTTGTTTTTATTACCATGCATTACTGGTCTTGCCCTAGTTCATTTGCATGGTAAACGCCTTGCACACATGAGGAAAGGTCTAGCTAGATGTTCATTGGCAGTAGTTGTATTCATAGTTTTTTTCTGTTTGCACAGCTGAAGTGGACAGACCCAGACGAAGAAGCCCTTACTGCGTTCATGGTCACACAGAAAGGTTTCAAGTGAGTGACTCGGTTGCTAGCAGCATTGATTTATTATCACTGGTCACTTTTATGCAGTGCTATTCTCTGCTCTCAAGCAGACTCACTGCGCTCTTGTTTTCAGTTGTTTGATTGTGTCCTCACACTGGTGTGAAAGCAAACTGCTCAGCACAGATTGCTGATTTTCTTAAGGGATGCACATGTTTCAAGTGACAGTGGGTCATTTAAGTAGATTTCCCCTTGCCTTAAACTATAGTGATATCATTTTCCCCGGTAGAATGGATAGCAGTTGTAAGGGACGCATTGGCAGATGGGATGAATCACGGGTACTGGTAGGTGTGTAGATACATATATATGTTTTGGAGGGTGGAGAAACGGGATGTTTGTGAGGATGCATGGTTGGCAGTGAGAGAACGTGGCTTCAGCAGACTTAAAGCAGGATGGGCGACAGTATACTTTTGACCCTCCTGTGATGTGGCAGTGCTAGCATACAGCAGCAGATTGTGAGAAACAGTTATCGTAAGCAAGAAGCAGGAGATGGGGATCTCATGTTGCAGTGTCTTACCTCTTTCCTCGCATGCATTGTTTTCAGTGAGGACAGGATACGAAACGGCATCAGGAAGTTGCAGAAATCTCGCCAGGGATCCACGCAGGGGCGACTTGACTCGTTTTTCTCTGTCGTGTCCAAGAGTTCCTCCTCAACTGCCACAAAAAGAAAGGTGTTGGATGCCTTTGGTTTTTTGGTTGTAGTTTTTTAATAAAGGATTTAAACTGGTTATGGGTGAATGTGCATAGTTGGTTGGAGTGCACATACACAACAGAAGTATGCACATTTCTGTGGGTTTTTCAGGAATTGGTAAATTTGATGTAGCACACCTTGTTTTAGGCAGATTATAATAATAAATAATATATCATTGAAGTATTTGTAAAGTACAAAATCTTGTCCATAGAAACTGTTCTATGCACACACACACACACACACACACACACACACACACACACACACACACACACACACACACAAGCATTCTGATTGTACAGAGCATAATGTACACAGATAAATAGGTAAGATAAGACAGGCAGGATGTTGGTCCTTGACTGGTAAAAAAAATGTGTGTCCATGGAGGAACGGGTGTTATACCAGCTAGCTGTTTTGTCTGTGGTTAATGCGTTCATTTGGTCGCAGGTCAGTGCTAATTTACATATCTTGTGTATTTGTTTTCAGGCAGAGCAGCAGAAGGGAAGCAGCAAAAAGAAAGGCAAGGGAGGAGCTTTCAAGAAAGGCAAATGAGCTGGGAGGACAGAATGAATGGGTTCACATTGTGAATGGGATACAAGAATGAATGGGTTCACAATGTGAACTTGGAACAGGACAGAATGAACATGGAAGCGGACTTTTGATAACACTTAATATTGCGCGTTTCGACACACGTGCATCCTCCTAGCGCTCTGACCATGTGAGAAGCTGCCTGGTTTTTAATGTGCCGTCTGTGTTGTTAAACCTGCACTGTCTGATTGCCAGTGGATGGAGTTTGTTGCACGGAACACAACAGTCGGCAGACGCCATGGGACAGCAGTGTGCAGCTTTACTCCTTTTGTCAGGCCGGGAAATCTTCAGTCAATAGCCGTGTTTCCTCGCTCCAACAAATGATGTATCAAGTGTTTCATTCCTAGTCTAAACCTCCACTATCAGTGTTTCATGGTGGGTTACAAAGGACTTTTAGAGGATTTAAAATAATCATGCTATCACATTGTTGTGTTTATTTTGTTTTGTTTCTTCGCTTCCCCCACTTTATGAGATTCATTGTCATGATTTTGTTTCTTCACTGGAGATGAAATACTGGGGCACGCATCTTAGTAATTTGTTGAACATCTTAATATTTGCCTGACATGTGGAGTTTACAGTGTGTTTAGGACTCGGACTTTGTAAATAAACACATTATGGAGTTTACAGTGCTTAGGACTCAGACTTGGTAAATAAACACATTATGGAGTTTACAGTGCTTAGGACTCAGACTTGGTAAATAAACATGGAGTTTACAGTGTTTAGGACTCAGACTTGTAAATAAACATGGAGTTTACAGTGTTTAGGACTCAGACTTTGTAAATAAACATATGGAGTTTACAGTGTTTAGGACTCAGACTTGGTAAATAAACATTTATGGAGTTTACAATGTTTAGGACTCGGACTTTGTCAATAAAAACAACACTGCACCCCACTGTACAAAGTGTTTGGTTTTCTGGAAACATTTCTCAATGAATTGTGACTGAAGAATGCTAGGTGTCGCACACATACACAAAAAGACATTGGATATGACTTCTTGTTTAGTTCAGCACAAACAGGTATTACAGATGAATATGCTCAAGTCAAAAATGCTTAAGTTGAACTTCATGTAAGTCGAATCTTGTTTTATTTCTTGACCAAAGCTGCTCTTTGTATGAATAATTTTACAACTGATAAGTCAAAAATGGATAAGTTGAATTTCAACAAAGTCAGACATGTTTTCCCCCTTTTCCCACTCAGATAAGTCAAAACCAAGCATTTCAAGTCTATTTCATTGTTAATCGCTCCCAGATTCCTAACTTGGCTGTTGGCCATCCATAAGCTTTTCCACAGAAACCCTCTAGGCAGGTGGCAGTTGTGTGTTATTGTTCTGGCCAGTGTCTGTAGGCAACTTGGCTTTGGTTTATCATATCATGCGAATGCTTTGTCACGATAAAAGGTCCGTAGATCATCGCGTTTCTGGCATATGTAGGTAGGGTGTATGTGTGTATAGCTGTAACCTGCCACCTGCACTTTTGGCAGAATGACGTGTGACTGCGGTAACACGGGGGTGGAACGGATACTGAAATAAGAGTCGGCACAGAAAGTTGACCCTGGAGTTTAAAATTCTCCCGCCGCTCCTGCTGGGACTCAAACCTGGGACTTTTCGATCTGTTCTACACATGAGTACGGCGCACTAGCCACTGAACTATCCCCGCTCCGCTAACATTAGATGGAGAATCTTCCCATCCGTAATGAGCAAGCAGTGCTTGTTTTAATTCACACAGAAGAAATTTGTTCATCTCTCTCTTGTCATTTGTTTTGTTCAATGGAGGGAGGGTGTGCAGACACACTACGCATACGGACGTAGAGTGTATATAAAAGATAACAAATCACATAATTTTATAGTACCAGAGAACACACACACAGATGGACGGACCGAGGCGATCTCCAACTAATACAGTATCGTGTGTAGAACATACCAAATCTTACGTGGCACCACAGAACACGCATACGTGAGTTTTGTGCGATGTACGGGCTATCAGAGAGCAAGAGAAAAGGGCTCTTATACCTCATACAAGATTAAAAAACTCTACCTCGGCCAGACGTCAAGACTGCTTGCTGCAAACATGCATCACACTGCATTATTGATGTAGCTTTTGCAAAGGAAAATGCGAACGAAACTTCTGAAGCTTGAATACACCAACGATTGCGTCGCGAGTAATTGACGAATCATTAATATCAGGCACCGTAATTTTTCTAAGCAAAGTTGTACGAAAACAAACAACAACAAAACTGCTTAAGTCGAAGTACTTTCTGCCGGGTCCGGCTTTGACAGAGCACAGAGCTGGGTGGTCCAGTATAGCCAGTATAGAGTTGGCTCACTCCTCGTAAACTGTTATGTTTCGGCTTGGCATAATTTCATATTTCTGAGACTTTTCAAACCAGAAACGCTTGGATTGACAATCTTTACATTTTAGTCTGCAGTTTTGTGTCAGTTGTGAACGGACTCCGTGAGAACTCTGTTCCCAGATCGAACAATAAATCTATGGCTTCATGACATTGCACCGGTGAGTTTAGATCACCATGCGCTTCTTCGCTGTGTTGATGCAGCGTTTAATCCACACACAGCAAGACAGACAGAGGAGGCGGGGCAGCGTGCAGATCCCTTTAGTAGGCCCCCATGTCAAAGTCTGTGTAGATTTACAATGAAATTATATTCATTGTAATCACCGTACTGCTGGGATTGCATGTCACACACAGCTTGCATGGTTTCTTGCGAAGGAGCTACACCATACAAATGTAACACACATGTGCACACGCACGTACACACGCACGCACGCACACACACAACACTGACATTGCAGTCTGACTCCATGCGAAGAAGCAGAAAGAGAGAGAGTATGTGGTGGGGCCGGATGAAAGAATAAAAAATCAGGTATTTGGATACAGTTTACACTGTTCATTCTTTCGTCCACAGACCACAACTTTTGAAGAGAAAGAGCCGAAGCGGATTCGAACCAAGGTCCCTCTGCTTACCAGCCTAACCTCTTGGCCATACTGGCTCACAAAGAAGGGTGGGGAAAATAGTTTCCTTTTAATGGTTGGCGTCCCCTTTAACTACGTGGACAGGAAGAAGTTTCTTTTTTACATTAGTATACTTTATGACACACAGTTCACAATCAGACCATTTTTTTTGCAACAGTTACAGAAAGATTTGTCCCATACTTTAATGTGATTGATATGAAATATACACTTGAATACATAATACCTTATAGGTGGTGAATGCAAATACCATTATCACCCACAATTCAACAAGGTAGAGCAGTAAAATGGTGCATACATATACAATTGATTGTCAATGGTTTTGTATAGTAGGAAGTTTTTAACATGAATAATAATTCTGATTTGGTAGAAGATGAATAAACAACTGCAACTCTTGAACATTTTATTCAGTCAAACTGTGTTTTATATTGAGTTAAACATAAAGCATCAACTGCCAACTTCAAACCAGCTGATACACATCTACAAAAAGATTGTGTGTAATCTGTTCGCCAAAATAAACACCAAACTAAATATGATTCACAACAATGAGTACATAACTTCAATTGAAACATAGCTACAACAAGGATGTGTGTAATCTATTCACCAAAATGAACACGATTCACAACAATGAGTACATACAGAAGAAGAGCAAACACATTATCAAACTGATTATGAGCCAGACATTCCACGTATTTAATGAGATGCTTGCAGTAACCTTTCTGACCACATTGCAGTATGACTGGCGGATGCTTGAAAAACCCAAATACATCATACACCTGGATGACGTCACATTGGTTGACATTTATCAAAAATGGTGTCGGAGTTTGCCATGCGCTTTTTATTTTTTTATTTTTTTAGTTGTCACCTCCACGCATTGTGGCATGCATGAGTGTCTTGTTTAAACTTCCATTTATGGCAAAAGGTCTTTGACACATGAGTGTCTTGTTTAAACTTCTGCTTATGGCCAAAGGTCTTTGATGCACAAGTGTCTTGTTTAAACTTCTGTTTATGGCCAAAGGTCTTTGACATACGAGTGTCTTGTTTAAACTTCTGTTTATGGCCAAAGGTCATCATTGATCTAGCCATCTCAGATTCAAATAAAAATAGCCGTATGAGTGATGGAAGAGGGGAAAACAAAGCGATCTGCAGTAACCACCACAACAACAAAAAAGCTACACACTCACACACACACGCACGCACGCGCGCGCGGGTACAGAGACTAAAATGACAGAAATTCATATAATTGTTTATGAATGTTTTATATTTCTGTATGGATTGATTTGGTACTTTTAACTTGAGAAAATTATGCAAAGAGTTTTGAAATGTGCACTTGCTTATTGTTGGCAAGACGCTGAAACCCAATTACTAACTTTTGCTAGAACTGAGAAGGCTAGTTCGTTTAATGCATATGCTGGCCTGTTCTGCATGGAACATGAAGAAGTCTGTCCAAACTCATAGGAATGGATTGTTGACTTAACAAGCATTGCGTTGCAGCTAAGAACAGCTACTGATCAACAAACAACAAAAAGGAAACTAGCTGGACTTTCAAGAGGGGGGGGGGTTATTGCAAGCATCCCATCGTCTAGTGGTCTGACCATAATGTACACGGCAATCTCAAATAAGTAATTCTGTCCGGTTCTCACTTACAAGTAAAACCTCAAGCTACACAGGTAATGACAATAGTAAATAAATAATATTCTACCCATCTCATCTGTGGATGCGGCCATGCCTTAAAGGAGAACTGAAACAAAGACACAAGCTGGCCTGAAAACCGGAAATGCGCAAATGTTCCATCAGCAGGCTTTATTTGGTCGATCTGTCAGTATTGATACAAAAGGAGTGCTTGTTTGCTTTACATTTTGGCTTTAAATTGGAGCATGACGTCACGGACACAGACTGCTGGGTACAAATGGTAGCACTACTCATGATCGTACTTTCGAAACTTTCAAATAGAAACCCAAACATATGACAGTTTCAGTAATTGCTAATTTAATTTGTCAATACAAAACATATGTGAATTTTCGGGGTATGCTTCTTTTCTAGTGACAAAACAACAGTTAGCCAACAGTTAAATGGTGGAAAATAAAAGTGTACTTATCTGGTTTTAGTGGTGGTGTGTTCAGTGCCTCGAGTGTTTCTTCAACTTTCACATGTTTATTTTTCACAAAACAGGACCAGAGACTGAGTGAAAAACTGCTGTGATTTTTCAATATTTTATTCCATTCATGTTGATGGGGCCTGTGATGCTGCTTTGCCGTGATTCCCCTTTAAGTAAGTTTTGAGGCCTTCTGCAAATGGACACCGCTTATTGTGTAACTGGACACCGCTTACTGTGTCACTTTTTAACTGGTTCACATAAACTGTACAGCAGAACAGTTATTCTTCCATAAGTACATTAATAAACCAAGATTAACACAGTGGGTTACACATAATACAGTATCAGCTGATATAAAACATTTGTGCAACAAAGAGGCACGCATGTGTACAGTTCATATGGCACAAGTTTAAGACCTCGTTAGCATGTTTTTAATAGTAAAAAAAAAAAGAGAAAGAGAAAAAAAAGTTTGATGTTTGCATTGTTTAGAAGAGAGAGAGAGTGGGGAAAAACTTTTAATTTCATATGCCTTTGGTCTAACCCAACAACTATTGTAAGAACAAAACAAGAGCTGACTAGGATCACGAATTTGCTGCATAGTAATCTGCTGAGACTGACACTAGTGACAGTGACCCGTTGATGCAGACTGGTTTTGGACAAGGGATCATTGCCTGCTTTCTTGAAGCATGTGCTTCATGCAAGACGAATTCCTTGCCTGAATGCTGCAGAGATTGGTGCAGCAGGTCTCAGAATGAAATGAGATTCTGATTTGCAGTCCATTCTGTGAGAGTCGTACGCAAAATCTTTATATTTTGAGCTCGTGTCACGTTTTTTTCACCACCTTACAAATTAACACACACACACACACACACACACACACACACACAACGAATAGAAAATGTCTGTGTCATCTGCCACCACCATTCTCAAGCAGTAGCACACACAAACTTGAAAACTGTCCATGCTATTTGTCAAAACTGTTCACATACAACCTTGAAAACTGTCCATGCCATTTGTCAAAACTGTTCACACACAACCATGAATATATGGCAAGGATTAGAGTGAATATAGTTGCCTTTTGTGAAACCATATATATAAGTATATTAAGTATAGTATAGTAAGTATGTTTGCATTTTGTGAAACCATTACAGGAACTCACGTTTACATTTTCTGAAAATGATTAGAGAAATTGTTTGTGCACCTTGTAAAAACTGTTAGAGTAAGCAAGTCTGGAGGCTACAAAAGCTATCATGTTTGCATTTTTGGGGGAAATTTTCACTCTGAGTGACAGAACATGGCATGTTGTAAACAGGCCATGGGTAACCTTTCAGCCAGCTGTGACACTGATGGTGTTCTCTGCACCCAGTACAAGATACCAGACAAATTTATTAATCTACTGCAAAAATGACATGGTCTACCATAAAATATGTCAGTCCTGCTAATCGTTACTGATGAAAGTAAGATTGTAAATGCAAGTTAAATCAATAAAGAAAATCATAAGTTTAATTTTTTTTAAATGTCTGTATCTTCTAGCTGGCTTTCTTGGGCATAACAGGTTTTGAGAAGGATGGCACCTTTGGGCCCACCCCTTTTTTTCATACCTCCGATTTCACAAACCCATTATGTAATGTACACTTCTGGCCACGTTTTACAGATATTCCGGGTGGTTTCACAGGAGGTGTATAACCATTTTGCTGGCTTTGACAGGTTGTGAGATAGTAGAAACAAAAAAACAAAAACAACAATAACTGCAGCTTGTTTCCTCTGTGCTTAGAAAACAACACACCAGTACATTCAGATCAGTGCTGAATTAAAGCAATCAGAAATTTACCTTTGTGCCTAGTAAATAACATACCAGTACATTCAGATCAGTGCTGAATTGAAAGCAACCATGAAATAGTCAAAATGCCATTATTTTATCTTTGTGCCTAGTAAATAACACACCAGTACATTCAGATCAGTCCTGAATTAAAGCAATCATGAAGTAGTCAGAAAGCAAATTTCTCTACACAGAGACAATAAAGTTGCATTGTATTGTATGCTAGCTTTGTGCCTGGAAGACAAAGGAGATACCAGTACAGTAAGATACTGGTAAAGCTTGCATGAATTAGTAAAGCTTTTATTCCTGCTGGCATTTTATCTTTGTGCCAACCAGCTTAAGGATTCTTCACACCCATGAGCAAAACTTAATACAGTTAGATGTATACTGATAACATGCTGTGTGACAAAATGATTAGCAGCACTTGAAGGTAAAAGACCATGACAAAATTAACCAGATTCCTGAGTCTGACAAGTATACCTGGTTTGTATGTTTACCAAAGTTGCCTGCCTCAAGGGGTTCGGTATTTTGAAATATTTTATGTGTATTATATATATTAATGATATATATAAATATATATATCATCAGCTGTAAGAAACAATAAACCCCAGAGGAAGGAAGCTGCACCCACAATTTGGAACATTTTAAAGCTGTTTTTTTTTTTTTTTTAAATATATTCAGAAAAAAAATCAGGGGGAGGGATATGTAATATTCTGCTAGTGCTCTGAGAGTTTTGTTTTATTTGTTTCCATGATATTCAGAAGAGCCATGTATGTATATTTTGTACGTGTCATTGTCCCATCTTGGTTTTCCCACAGCAAATTTGGTGCTCCTTCCCCAGGGAAAGCCATCTGTGACACTGAGCCACCACTCAGCCTGAATTATTCCTGATGGCGGTGAAATGGTAACAGGTTTTTGCCAGGGCAGTATTTATTATGCCACTGCTGGGTGTTGCCTGTAGCTGTGGGACCTCTGACTCTTTATCATCTCCTCCAAAGGACTCGCAGTAGATACTTAGCTCACCGCTGTGACTGTGAGACTAAGGAGTTAGGTTGTATTGAGTCAGGGTAGAGTAAAACTTAGGTCATATCGAGTCAGCGTAGAGTAAAAATTAGGTTGTATCAAGTCAGTGTAGAGTAAAAATTAGGTCGTATCGAGTCAGCGTAGAGTAAAAATTAGGTTGTATTGAGTCAGGGTAGAGTAAAAAGAACAACTAACTCAAATCATGAAAAGACACTGGCACAGGATGGGAACCCTGTTTTTCATCTCCTCTGAAAGAATTTTCTAGGCGAAAAGTCACCAGAATGAGACATTAGCAGAAAAACAAGACAGGTGACTAGGTAAAAAACAAGACCTACCCTCCAAAAAACAAACAAACAAACAAGAGAAAGCAGAATCTAATGACAGCTCTGAGATTCCAGACAGGACGGGAACATCAGATATACCCAGCCTCGCTTCAGGGGAGAACCATAAAGGTAATACTGGGGCAAAGAAAAAACATAACTGAATCACAGGTAGCCTTTAACGCTTGAGACATCTGTGACTGTTTTCACCTCTTCCAAAGGACTCAACACCTTGAGACTAAGGAGTTAGTTATTAACGACACTCGGCACCCTGCATCTAAGGAGTTAGTTATTAATGATTCTCAGCACCTTGAGACGAAGGAGCTAGTTATTAATGATAATTAATGCTAACTAGTTCATCAGAAGCTGGTGCTTGACCCTCCCAGCACAAAAAAGAAAGAAAAAAAAAGGTTGCTGCCAGCCTGGTCAGCCAGCCTCAGTGCTTGTGAGGCCGTTTAAGTGAGATAGTGTGTCTCCTTGCCGCAGAGCTCAGGAGCTGTGTGAAAGTTGAGGTGGACATCCTGGGCTCCCGTCCCTAATAAACCTACGGTTTCTGTGGATGTAAAGCAACATATCACCACCAACAACAACTCATTGCCTTTCGTATGCATCATGCCAGCAGCATCACGCAAGCCATTACGAGTTAGAATTTCCAGGACCTTTCAGGGCCTAGAACTGTTCATTTCAAATGGATGTAATGATGTAATATATGAGATGGTGATCAGATTTACTTAGGCTAAAAGCCTTTGTTTTTGCCAGCCTGAGCTATTCTATCCTAACTTTTAACACTGAGGTCACTCCGTTGGTGGGCAAAACTCCAGTGAAGAAATTTCTTGTGTTGCCAAACTGAGTCCAGCCTACTCTTGAAAGCCTGCAGGGATGGGATGTCCAAGACAAGGACAAAACATGATTTAGATCATAAGCCTTGCTCCAGTGTTCATGACCCATCATGTTATGCCTGGACAGGGATTATGTAAAAAAGGAATGGAGTGAACCAGGATAGCACAATTCCTGGCAGTAGGCTAGGCATGCAAAGCTATATTCTGATCTTCCCCAGGCTTAAAAGAGGGAACCTTTTATAGCTCCAAGTTGTCAGAAGACGGGACTTAGTTTTCTGCATCTGCCCATAGTTCCTCATTGTGGAAAAGACTAAGGAGGATAGGAGGCATTAGACAGTTTATCACCACTCTGAAAACTGGAAGAGCATGGAACGTGGATTAACCTTGGTCTGATAACATGGAGATACTACATTATATGTTGTTTTTCATACATTCGTTTGAGATAAACTGAAAAATTACACCCTCCAAAACAAGACTGATGGCAGCAATGAGATTCTTCAGGCAACTGCCTGAAATCAGGCTTTTTGTTGTTGCTTTTTCTTCTTAAATAGGACAAAAGCCTGAAAACCCACTGTTATGGAATGTTAAAAAAAGATTCTTCATAAAATGTCTGACTGTTTCATTCCACTGCACTCACATGACCATCAGTGAATAAATCTTGAGTGCATTCTCTCACATATATGGCATTGTAATAATAATAATAAAATACATTATACTAAAGGTACACAGCAAAACTATGCACTGTGCAAGCTTTATGCTAGCTGCATGTCTTTATCTAGTCAGTTTAGGATAACTGCACTGGCTTCCCCAGACTCAACTCTACAACAACCTTGGCAGAAGAGAAATTGTATATATATATTCACTGACATGTAAAGATGGGTAAAAAGAAATGAATAATGCTGATGATTTAGCTGCAGCAGTAGTCATCAGTGTGTCTTTTTTTTCTTATACGTGTCGTAAACGAACTCAAAAACAACAACAGGAAAGTGTGCAGTATGGATACTGGAAGTTGCATCTTAAACTGAATTTCATCTTCAATGAGTTCTTAAGCGCGTTCCCGCTGTAGCTGTGCCATCAAGACTCAAAGGACAGGATGATGGCTTCATTCTTCCAGGAGAGGGGGTGGGGGTGGCAGCGTGGGCTTGGGGATGGGATGCAGTCCACGCTGGGGTTGCTGGAACCGTGACTTGTGTGCATTAAAGCGCTAAACATTTAAATGCCCAGTGTTTGACTATGATTTCCCATTGATGTCCATGCTATTCTCCACAGGCTTGCGGTAGTGGTCACGGCAGAACTGCTCAATACGGTCGCAGGCCTCGTCCACCTTGTCAGCTGGCACTGTCAGCACCACGCGGAAGTAGCCAGGGTACTGGAAACACTGCAGACACACAGTGACATATGACGTGGACATTTCACAGTGATGGTGGACTGCTGGCCTACTAGGTTGAACTGGACCTTAGACACAGTGACATATAAAAGTGAACATTTCACAGTGATGGTGGACTGCTGGACCACTAGGTTGAACTGGACCTATTGTAATGTGTTAGTCGCAGGACTGACTGCGCATGTTGTTGTTATTATATAGGCTTGTTTAAAGCTGGGTTGTTTGTCTCTGAAGATGTACTGAGATCCCTGGAGGTGTGGAAAGAGGGACAACTCTATCTAATGCTGCACGTCACTGTCACCACCAGAATGACTCCTGCATTAAGACAGACAGTGGTGAGAGCCATTTTAATGTTTTATTAACCGTGAGGGACAAAGTCACTAGACAGTGTCCACAGACCACAAAACTTGAAAAGAAAGGAGAGCCAAAGCAGAATCGAGCCAAGGCCCTTCTGCTTACCGCTATGCCAAACTGACCCATGAAAATGTATCACCATCTGCTGGGTGGTGAGTTATGTTTTTTGTGTTTCATTTGTTCTGACTTGTTTAGAGACTGAGAGCAACAATCAAGCATGTACTCACAGTGGCTGGAAGGCAGAAGACGCTCTGCTCTGTCACCATGGCTTCTGTGAACTGGACATCTGAAGTGAATTCTGGAAAGCCAGCCATGTCAATGCCAACCTGGAGAATGGAAGAAGTGGTTGTAAAGAGCTAGGTACAGGTAGATGAAAAACAGAAATGTACATATAGTCTGTGTCTCTGACATCATTGTCTAATATCACCTTGCTGTGAACAGATGTAAAATTAAACACTGACAGATTGATTGATAAAAACAAGCAAACAAAGTATTTGACAGGCAGAAGTGACTACTATTTCAAACTTGCGTTTAAAGAATACAATGTTTAGACTCTACACATATGCACGCGTGCGCGTCATGTAGGTAGACAGGACAAAAACGAGCGGTTAACTTCATTATGAAAGTTTATTTGCCAGTTGTGAAAATCATTGGTTATTAAACAAACATAATATATAATTCCCATTATTGCAATGTTTAAATATTAGAGCTGTTGCATGTGAACAAAGATTTTGTCTATACCTCTGATATATAAGACCTATGGTTATCAGAAAGTGTAGTGTAACTAAAGGAGACATCAACATTATACAATACTATGTGATTAGCTAGCTTTGGCAGAGGTGAGCATAATACCCAGGCAACCTTAGCTTTGGCAGAGGTAAGCATAACACCCAGGCAACCTAGTAGGTCATATCAGGGCAAAACACTTTATTTTAATATCACACTTAACATACCTCACCAGTGGGCATTAATGTGTGACTAGTCAGCCATTGCTATACGACTAGACAGTGTTGTTGTAGATGTAACTGAGATTTCACCATTAGCCATTGCTACATGAATAGACAGTTTTGTGGTAGAGGTAAGTGAGATCTCACCTTTTGGCATTGCTGTGTGACTAGACAGCGATGTGGTAGAGGTAAGTGAGATCTCACTATTTGGCATTGCTGTGTCACTAGACATAATACACATAATAATGTGGTAGAGGAATGTGACTAGACAGCGATGTGGTAGAGGAATGTGACTAGACAGCGCTGCGGTAGAGGAATGTTACTAGACAGCGATGTGGTAGAGGAATGTGACTAGACAGCGATGTGGTAGAGGAATGTGAGTAGACAGCGATGTGGTAGAGGAATGTGATTAGACAGTGATGTAGTAGAGGAACGTGACTAGATAGCGTTGTGGTAGAGGAATGTGACTAGACAGCGTTGTGGTTGAGGAATGTAACTAGACAGCGTTGTGGTAGAGGAACTTGACGTGACTAGACAGCACTGTGGTAGAGGAATGTGACTAAACAGCGCTGTGGTAGAGGAATGTGAGTAGACAGCGCTGTGGCAGAGGTAGAGGTAAGTGAGAGCTCACCATCATGTACATGGCTCCCTGGGGCATGACTGGCTTCAGGCCGGGCACGCGGCTGAACCGCTTGTAGAACAGCTCTGCATTTTTCTGTCAACACAGTCTGTGTCAATCGTTTTCACACACATACACACACACACACACACACGCGCGGTATAATTATGTATGCAGTCTGCTGCCACAAAGCAATCTCACATCAAGGAACTGTGGCGCATGTAGAACAATGTCGTCAATACGACATCTACCTCAGCCGCATTAGTAGCTAAGCCACTCACAGTACAGCTTCAGGTGTATTTGTACCCAATCTACCCCAGAACAATGTCACCAATACAACTTCTACCTCAGCCACATTCATAATTAAACCACTCACAGAACAGCTTCAGGCATATTTGTACCCAATCTACCTCCACAAAGCAATTTCTGCAAAGAAACTTATGTTTTTTTCCTCATCGGCATGTGACAATGCCCATTACACTCACACTTCACCTAACACATGTACCTAGTCCACATTCATTGAGGTGAACCTGCAAGTTTGACAGGACATTGGAATCAAATTACTTGCTAACCTATTCCATTCTCACAAAAACACCATGGTCAACACCAAATATTTTCATCGACACCAGATAGCGGCCTTCATCGACACCAGATAGCGGCCTTCATCGACACCAGATAACGGCCTTCGTCGACACCAGATAGTGGCCTTCATCAACACCAGACAACGGCCTTCACCGACACCAGACAGCAGCCTTCACCGACACCAGATAGCGGCCTTCACCGACACCAGATAGCGGCCTTCATCGACACTAGATAGCGGCCTTCATCAACACCAGATCGCGGCCTTCATCAACACCAGATAGCTGCCTTCTTCAACACCAAGTACCCCCCTCCCCCTCCAACAGGACCAGAACCCATTACCCACACCTTGCGACCAGTCCTCCAGCACAACCTCATATTGTAAAATATTCCAGTGGCAACAGTGAAACTAGTTGTTAGGTACAAAGGGCTTACTCTTCCTCAGTCTTCTGGGGTTCCAATGCCCAGCCTCTGTCCCTGGAGACACTGAACTAACTGACTAACTGGGTGTCCGACAAGTCGAAGCCAATCCCTCAGTGGCCTACCTGTATATACTGGATGGTGTTGTAGAAGAACTCAGGTGGGGTGTTCTTGAGGATGTCGGGCAAGGCCGCCTGCACCAGAGTGTTGGGGCCCAGGATACGCTGCGACAGACTCATCAAACCCTGGCGGACCTGCAATGAGATGAACAGCCACAGGGTGACTCAGCCTGCTACAATGACAATGACAACAAGCAGTTGTAGACTGACTACCATGGTGATAACAGCTGACTCAGCCTGCTACAATGACAACAAGCAGTTGTAGACTGACTACCATGGTCACAACAAGCAGTTGTAGAGTGACTGCTTCAATGACAGCAAACACAGCAAATGCTTATAGATTGCCTACTACAGTGACAACATAGACTGCACAGAAAAAAATGGTCCTAGACTGACTGCCTACAACAAGCAGTCACAAGCTGACTTTGCCGCCCACAACGAGTGGACTAACTTCTCTGTAGACTGACTTTGCCTGTAAAGTTTTTACACTCAGCTCTGTCAGTTTTTAATGAAAAGTATACCAGTCTTTAACCGGGTGAGTACATGTGTCAAGACGTCTGCTGAGGATGCTAACTTTCCAAGGGAGGGTGAGGGATGTGTGTACCTATTGATTTTATTTAATTTGAGAGTTTTTATATTTCGGTTTGTCAGAGAAAACATTATTTCAGGTAATCTTGGGTTTGCTAGGTATTAGCATCAGATCAATTCTTTAGCGTATGTAGATTGAGAGACAGGAGTTGTATGTCTAAGAGTGTGTACGTGTGTGTGCTTCATGACTTAGGATTATTGAGATATGTGAAATTCAGTTCTTCATTGTGAGTTAATGTATAAGGTCGAATAACAGCTCTTATTTCCCGCTGGGATGAATAAAGCATATTGCTTTGTTAAGTGGTCACTTCAACAAGCAAAGTTGCCTACAGCCTGGCTGGTTACTGATTTACCCACAGTATTTCATTCACCTCTACTTTCAAATTTTAGGCAGTCTCATTGACACAAATGCAGGAGAATAAATTTACTTGTAAGCAGTATTGGTAACTAGTAAGGTAGTGACTGGCACATGGAGTGGCACCAACAGACACCAGCAGGCTTTTAAGACACTGTACGTTCGCGTAATGGGATGAATAAACTCAACACCCAAGGGAGGAGTTAATTAGCGTTCGAAATACGTAACACAAGTATTTTGATGAATAAAGTATTCTGTATTCTGTAAGATTCTGCCCTACAGCAGAATACAGCTTATCGTGAGGCAGAGTACATGCAGTCTTTGTCAGTGTTAGTGTTAGAACAAAGAAAGAAGAGAAGGCTTGCTGGTTACCTCTGAGAGGATGTTGTTTCTGTCGTACACCACAATCCAGCCCATTCTCCATCCTGGCACCAGGAACCTGCATGGATAACACAACGCATGCGTCAGGTCATTTGTATTCCTTCACTGGAACACAGCACTGATGTCTTGGATGTTATATTTTTGCTTTAACCTGGCTCTTATTACAACCTCCAGTCTGCGTGTGTGTAGGTGATGGTGTGTGTGTGTGTGTGTGTGTGCGTGCACGTGCGCGTGTATGAGAGAGAGAGAGGATGTGGGTGGGTGTGACAGCGCACTTGTGTTGTCACCATGTGTTGTGTTATGCACATGCTATAATTATGTTGTACGTATATGTATCAGTATCATGTGAGTATGTGTGTGTGACAGAGTGACTGTGTGTATGTAGTGCATGTAGCATAATCCATATTCCAAATCCGAACAAGAAGAAAAAGACCAGGATGTAAAACGTAAACAATAAAAAAGGTCATTTTTCACAATAGTCTGTTAGAAAGTCTAATAAAATGATTTACCACAATAGACTGATATTATTTAGAAAGTCTAATAAAATGATTTACCACAATAGCCTGATATTTTTTACTTTGGACTTGACAGTTAATACGAACAAATAAAGCATCACGACAGCTACTAAGATTAAGATCTGACCATGAACTCTGCACAGGGTCCATAGGCTAACCTAGTTTTGTAAAAGAAAAACAAGCCATTTTTTCTCTCTGTGTGCACTGTTTTTTTAATGCAATGCAGTGAGGGATCAATAGAAGCCAGGTGTTCCTGGGCGACTTGCCCCACACTGTGTCTCAGTGTTTGTCAATTGCGCAGCGCAGGGAAACGCTGAGATTGCTATTTCATTGAAGCTATGTCTGTCAAGAAGTCTGTACTGACAACTTAATTGTTGTGAGGTGTTCCTGGGCGACTTGCCCCACACCATGTCACAGTGTTTGTCAACTGCGCCGACAACTTAATTGTCCCACTCTGCATCCCAGTGTTTATATACACATAGCTGTATATATTTTAGATGCAGCTATATCTATCTATCTATCTATCTGTCTGTCTGTCTGTCTGTCTGTCTGTCTGTTCTGGGCGACTTGCCCCACATTGTCTCAGTGTTTGTCAACTGCGCGACAACTAATTGTCCACTCTGCACCCAGTATATCAACTAATAACCTAACTGCAATCTAATCTATCTTATCTTTTCTCTCTATCTGTTGTCTTTGTCAAATCTTCGTGCAGACCTGCCATGTATTCTGTTCCGTTCTGATGTTTTCATCCATTCCAGGTCTCCAGGGCATTTGCTGCCCGTTTTGAGCTGTGTCTGTTTTAGCTTTGTATAGTCAGAATGCTTGTGTGTGTGTGTGTGTGTGTGTGTGTGTGTGTGTGTGTGTGTGTGTGTGTGTGTGTGTGTGTGTGTGTGTGTGTGTGTGTGTGTGTGTACGCGTGTATGCGCTTAGAATAGTCTCTAGGGACAAGATTTTGCGCTTTAAAAATACTTTTATTATTATTATTATTAATATTAGATTATTAATATTATTGTAGTTATTATTATTATATAGGGGAGTGTGGATAGTTTAGTGGTTAGAGCATCAGACACTTGACTGAAACCCCCCGGCAGGAATGGTGGGAAAACTTTCGTTTTCAGGGCCAGTTTTCTGTGAGATCGACAGCTCAGCTGTAACACAACATTAAAAGCCATTCCCGAGTACAACGCTACACAGGCAAAAGTTCACCTCCAGACTGTCAGCTCATACACTGAGAACAGATATAAGAACACGCTAAAACAAATGAAAATTAAGGCAAATAAAATATTTAAAAAAATTAAGGTTGCATAATTATGCAGTGTTAATATGACTATACTACAATGCAGAACCAAACTGCTAACAAAGGTCCACATAACACTTTGCATTAAGCTGGCAAAACAGCACAGATCAGTGAGACAGAGAGAACTGATCAAATGAAAAGAGGGGTGAGGACAGTGGGAGGGATGAGAGGAGAGTGCAGGTGCAGGTGCAGCTACAACACGGTGTCCAACAAGAGATCATGCAGAACGAAACACCTTTCTGGACAAACCTGCGTTTCTTACTTATGCGCTTTGTTTCAGCGTTTTCAGCGAGTCGAATCATGTCCTCATCTGCTGCACAGAAACTCCCGTTTTGGACACAGGTTCATTTGTACACAATGAACAAATACAAAACAACAAATAAACCAAACAAATATACACCACCACCATGCATACTGCACACACTTTATTTAGGATGGGAGAGACATAGACAGAGGGTGGGGTGGCGACAGAGAGAGGGGGAAAGAGTCACACGCAGAGAAAAGGTAGAGGGAGACAGAGCGAGAGAGAAGGGGTGGAGAGACAGAGACAGAGGTGTGTGTGTGTGTGTGTGTGTGGGGGGGGGGGGTGTAGACAGAGACAGAGAGGTGGGGTGGGGAGACAGATAGAGAAAGGGTGGGGAGACACAGAAATAGATGGGGGTGGGAAGACAGAGACAGAGAGAGGTGTGGGTGTGGAGAGAGAGGAAGAGAGAGAGAGAGAGGTGGGAGACAGATAGAGAAAGGGGTGGGGAGACAGATAGAGAAAGGGGTGGGGAGAACAGAAATAGATGGGGGTGGGAAGACAGAGATAGGGAGAGGTGTGGGTGTGGAGAGAGAGAGAGAGAGGTGGGAGACAGATAGAGAAAGGGGTGGGGAGACAGGGACAGAGAGAGGTGTGAGTGGGGAGACAGAGAGAGGTGGAGGTGGGGAGACAGAGAGAGGGGTGGGGAGACACAAGAGAAGTGGGATGGGGAGGGAGAGAAGATAGAGAAGGGAGAGAGAGAGGAGAGAGAGAGAGAGAGAGAGGAGAGGAGAGCAGAGAGAGAGAGAGAGAGGAGAAGGAGAGAGGAGACGGAGACGAGACGAGCAGAGGGTGTGGGCAGACAGAGGAGGGGTGGGGAGACGAGAGAAGGGTGGGGAGAACGGAGAGGGGGGGGGGGAGACAGAGATAGGGAGGGTGTGGGTGGAGAGAGAGAGAGGGAGGCGTGGGAGACAGATAGAGAAGGGGGTTGGGAGCGGAGACAGATAGAAGGTGGGGGAGCAGAGGAGGGGGGGGGGACAGAGGGGGGGGAGAAGAGAGGGGGGGGGGGGGGGGGGGGAGGGGGGGGAGGGGGGGAGGGGGGGGGGGGGGGGGGGGGGGAGGGGGGGGGGGGGGGGGGGGGGGGGGGGGAAGGGGGGGGGAGGGGGGGGGGGGGGGGGGGGGGGGGGGGGGGGGGGGGGGGGGGGGGAGGGGGGGGGGGGGGGGGGGGGGGGGGGGGGGGGGGGGAGACAGAGGGAAGAGGTGGTTGGGAGACACAGAAAGGGGTGGGTAAACAGAAAGAGGGATGGGGAAACAGAGAGATAGTTGGGGGGTTGGGGGGGGAGAGAGGGGGGTGGGGAGAGAGAGAGGGTGGGAGAGAGAGGGGGTGGGGAGAGAGGGGGGTGGGGAGACAGAGGGAGAGGTGGTTGGGAGACACAGAGAGGGGTGGGGAGACAGAAAGAGGGATGGGGAGACAGAGACAGAAAGAGGGGTGGGGAGACGGAGACAAAAACAAGGGTGGGGAGACAGAGACAGAAAGAAGGGTGGGGAGACTGAGAGAGACAATGGGTAGGGAGATAGGCAATGAGACAGACGGACGGACACAGAGGGAAATGCAGACACACTGACATACAGACCGTTTAGTCAGGCCGCCACAGGACAGGATGGGGACTTCCGTTGTCAGGGACGCCATGGAGTGATAGTGAAACCCGTCAAACACCTGAACACCAGAAAAACAGCGTTTAAAACAGTGCTGTAAACGTTTATCAGGGACGCCATAGTGAAACCCGTCAAACACCTGAACACCAGAAACACAGCGTTTTGAAACAGAGCTGTAAACTGTTGTCAGGGACGCCTTACCCTTATGAGGCACAGCAACTTGCAAGAGCAGCGCTACCCATTCCTACCAGTGTGTGCACATTTTCATGTGTCCAAACACTGGTCTGACTGCCAATGTCTGGGATTTTTAACATGCTGGGCTGGAAACCGTAAGAGAGTCTGCACCGGAAGTTGACTGTAGGAGAAAAGTCCCTCGCCGCACCTAGGACTCGAACCCACTCTGTATTGCGCCTGGCTTTTCAGTCGGACGCTTTACCAACTGAGCTATTCCCCGCCCCTAAGAGGTTAAAAACAACCTTTAAGCCAATATACTGTAATCATCCCTCACAGGGCAATTCAGCTAACGACTAAGGCTCATTAATTTAAAAACAAAATGTTAAGAAAAGAACATAAGAGCAACCTCAAAAGCATTTAACCCTTTCAGTGCCATGCTTGCCGCGCCGTCACTCGGAAAACGACCAATAGCAGTGCCAAATTTGAAACCATTAAGGCTTTTTGCTCCCTTCGCATGAGCACCTGACAGCATTTCCATCAAAAATGCACAGTACTGAAAGCAGATTTGCTACAGGACCGTCAAATACACTGTTTGCAGTCGTGTATGTGAGCACTTTTCAGCCGGGAACTTTTACAGGCTGGGGCAGTGAAGGGGTTAAACTGATAATAAACAACACTGATTAAGAACTGGCAAAAGACTGACTCACAAAATGTTCGTAGATCTCGTCAGCGATGATGGGCACCTTGTGCTGGCTGGCGATGCGGAGGATGTCCTGCAGGTGCTCCTGGCTGTACACGGACCCGCAGGGGTTGGACGGGTTGTTCACCACGATGGCCGCCGTCTTGTCGTCGATGAGCTCCGTCAGGTGCTCCAGGTCCACCTCCCAGGACTTCTCTGGCTGTGTCAGGGTAGAATCGGAATGGAACGTGCTGGGTGAAATACGTGCTGGACAGGCTGCTGATCGTTCATATGTTTGAACGTTTTTATGTTTGGCAAGGTCAGAGTTGCACCTTCGCCAAAACACACAAGCCAGGTTCATAAGACAACACATTGCGTCGTTTATTTTAACACACACACACACACACACACACACACACACACACACACACACACACACACACACACACACACACATTCTCTCTTTCTCTCTCCGTCTTTACCCCTCTCTCAGCCCCCTACCCCATTCTCTCTCTTTCTCTGTCTTTGCCCCCTCCACACCCCCCCCCTCTCTCCGTTTGACCCTCCCTCTCCCTCTTCCAACCTCCTTCTCTCTCTCTCATCTCTCTCTCTCTCCGCCCCCCCCCTTTCAACCCCCGTTCTCTCTCTATCTCCTCTCTTTCTCTCAACCGTCTCTCTCTCTTATTCAGTAGTTTAGCAAGGACTAGTTGTTAGACAGGTCTAAATGAACATAAACTATAATCCTTGGAAAATAAAGTTTTCGAGTTCGATCTCTCTCTCTCTCTCTCTCTCTCTCTCTCTCTCTCTCTCTCTCTCTCTCTCCGTCGTTGGCCCTCTCTCTCCCTCTTTCAACCCCGCTTCTCTCTCTCTCTCTGCCCTTCTCCCACTGTCCCTGACTCACCAGGAGGTCATAGGTCTTGACGTGGATGCCCAGAGACTCGGCCAGCGTCTTGTAGATGGAGAAGCCGGGCCGGGGCATGAGGAGGTTCTGTCCCGGGTTGGCCAGCACCGTGATGCACAGGTCCAGCGCCCCCGAGCACCCGCTGCACAGGATCACGTCCTGGTCCGCGGGAACAACAAGGCAGTCAGTGCGCCGCCGTCTCAGCGAAGATGGTCAGTGTTCTCTCTCTCTCTCTCTGCCTCTGCCTGTCTGTCTCTCTCTCTCTCTCCCACGCACACATACACACACACAGTCACTCTCTCTCTCCCACCCACACCCTCACAAACATACTATCACACACATGCGCGCGCGCACGTACGCACGTGGACACACGCACGCACGCATGCACGGGCCACGCTTGCACATACACACACACACAAACACACACGCACACACACGCGCGCACGCACGCACGCACGCACGCACGCACGCACGCACGCACGCACGCACCACAACACACACACACACACACACACACACACACACTGATTATTACCCTGGCATCAACGGTTGCTGTTGGTGTTGATACATATTCTGCAACTGCCATCCGCGACTTTTCAAAACCTGCAATGGCCAACAGTAATAGCTAATGAAGAACGGACCACTTGGAAGTAAATCATTCCATCTAGAATGAGTTTAAGACGTTGGTGGCTGCTCCCTTCCACTATTCTTTCGGCTTCTAGCGACTTGCTACCTCCCTCTCTCCGCTCCCAGTCTCTCTCTCTCCACTTCCAATCTCTCTCTGTGTCTCTGTCTCTCTCTCTCGTCTCCGTTTTTACTTCCTGGGCCCTGAAAGTGAGATAGCCATGGCAATTTTTTTTTTTTTTAAATTTTTTTAATTTCTTACGAAACGCGGTGTGAAACTTCTATATCTATGGAAAGTGAGCCATGATTTTAATGGGTGTTTTAACGGCTGGCATGTGTAACAAAACTATTAAATAGTCGCAAACCAGCCTTTCTCTGCTTTTCATTAGTAAAAAGCGAACCAATATGGCTGCGCCTTAATGAACTCAAATTCGAAGCAACAACAAACAAAAAACAAACAAAAAAGGAAGGAAGAACAAAAAATATATAATCAAGTACTTCTTTTGTACAGAAAATATTAACGAATGAACCAAATCGAAGCCTGGAGAGAAAATTTGCATTTTTTCGTTTTGGGTCCCCCCCCCCCCCAAAAAAAAAAAAAAGATAGACCACCATGCTAACCAGCTGTCACCGAAGGAGAGACAGAGAGAGGGGGCGTGGGGTGGAGGTGGGGGAAAGGTGGGGGGTGGAGGAGAGGAGAGTAATGATTATACAAAGAGCGGCAAGTCAGTTTAGTTTATCTCTCGTCACGAGTTGCAGTGTGCCACAGCTGTCGGAAACGCGGGCTGAAAACTGAGGACGCGTGGAAAGGTTTGTAGGGAAAACTGCGATTGGAGTTTCGATCAGACAGGCCCAGCAACGCTCATTTGAAAGTTTACAAAGAGGCTGAAGTTTTAACGTTTGCAGCGCGCGCGCGCGCGTGTGTGTGTGTGTGTGTGTGTGTGTGTGCGTGCGTGTGCGCGTGCGTGCGTGCATGAGTGCGTGATGTGTGTGTGCGTGTGCGCGTGCGTGCATGCATGAGGGTGCGTATTGTGTGTGAGAGGTGTGCGTGGTGCGTGAGTGTGCGTGTGTTCGTGTGGGCGTGGGGCGTGTGCGTGATGATGTGTGTGGCGCGTGCGTGCGTGCGTATGCGTGTGGTATGTGTGCGTGCGTGCGGTGTGTATGTGTGCGTGGTGTGTGTGTGTGTGTGTGTGTGTGTGTGGTGTGTGTGTGTGTGTGCGGTTTTGGGGCGTGTGTGCGTGTGTGTGTGTGTGTGTGTGTGTGTGTGGTGTGCGTGCGTGCGTGCGTGCGTGCGTGCGTGTGCGCGTGCGTGCGTGCATGAGTGCGTGTGTGTGCGTGCGTGCGTGCATGCATGAGTGCATGCGTGTGTGTGTGTGTGTGTGTGTGTGTGTGGTGTGTGTGTGTGTGTGTGTGTGTGTGTGTGTGCAGGCACTAACCGACGGAAGCCCCATAGCCGTTGTAGCTGCGGGTCTTGAGGGCCTGCACGATGGCCGTCTCGGCTGTCTCAGGCACGGGCAGGTTGCCGAAGACGGTGGGGTCACCTGCAGCACACAGCAGCGGCATGCACAGCGGTCTCCACACCCAGCAACTACAGTGCGGCCTCTTAGGGAACCTCTTAGGTTGTCTCTCCACAGACAGACAGACAGACAGAGGGACAGAGACAGACAGACACAGACAAAGGCAGAGACAGGGACAGACAGGGAGACACAGACAGACAGACAGACAGAGACAGAGACACACACAGACACACACACAGACAGACAGACACGCACGCACGCACACACGCACGCAGGCACACACACCCCTCCCTGAAAACAACAACAAACAAACAAACACCACCGGAATAAAACCAACACATGTTTGGCGGCACGGGAGTCTAGGGGGTCAGACTAAAGGGTAGCTGAGAGAAGCGATGATGTTACCGATGGAGAGGGCGATCATGGTGCTTGTCGGGGGGGGGGGGGGGGGGAGGGGGGGGGGGGGCAGACTAAGAGAGAAGCGATGATGTTACCGATGGAGAGGGCTATCATGGACTTGTCGGGGTGGGTGTGGGGAGTGGAGGGGTGGGAGGGGGGGGGGGGGACGATAAGAGAGAAACGATGTGTTACAAAACCGATGAGTTGATAGAGGCGATCATGGGCTTGTCGGGGTGGGGGTGGGGGGGTGGGGGGGGGGGGGAGGGGGGGTAAGACTAAGAGTGAACCGATGACGTTACCGATGGAGAGAGCGATCATGGGCTTGTCGGGGTGGGGTGGGGTGGGGAGGAGTGGAGGGGGGGGGGGGGGGGGGGTAAGACTAAGAGAGAACCGATGACGTTACCGATGGAGAGGGCGATCATGGGCTTGTCGGGGTGGGGGGTCAGCTTCATGCCGTCCACGATGCTGCGGATGGGGTTGAAGGTGCTGCGGGCGTAGTTGGAGGTGCGCACGTCCCACTCCCTCTTGGTCGTCGTCGTTTGGGTCCCCGCCGCGTCCATGATGCGCTGTTGCTGGTGTTGGTGGTGGTGGTGGTGGTGGTGGTGATAACAATGTTGTTGTAGTTGTTTTTTGTAGCTTGTAACGTTGCCCGATTGCTCAGATGTGGTCGTTGTGTGTTTCTGCAATGGAGTAACCACGAATGAAAGATTAGCGGCAGGTGGTCTGACGATAGGTGTTGCTGCACCAGTTAATGCGACTGTTCCTCAGACACACACACACACACACACACACACACACACACACACACACACACACACACACACACACACATATATATATATAATTGGCATTTCAGTGCTTAGTGGTGGTATAAGTGCACGCGTCCCGCCTGTAAAACTCAACCAAAGACAAATCAACGAGTACAGGGAGTAAAAAACC
>JABMCL010001879.1:382500-385000 GCA_018857735.1 Alviniconcha marisindica | reverse complement strand
GAAGATCATGTAATCGGACGACACTGACTGAAACCGTTCGTCCTAGGGACTTTCTAGAGCACAGTGAACTCACGCAGACTAACTGACAGGCAGGTAATAGGACGATAATCAGATTCGCATTGGACCTTTCAGAAACTTACAAGCGATGCGACCTTAAACACACACACACACACACACACACACACACACACACACACACACACACACACGGCACACACACACACACACACACCACACACACACACACACACACACACATACATACACGGGCGCGCGCACACACACACACACACACACACAGAGTTAACATTAGCAACCAGTTGCCAAAGTATGACTGACATTAGCGATTAGCCAATCAGCACAAGCAGACCCGACACGCCTCCGGCTAATCCTTCGACAAACACAGGGAGCTGCAGTATAGGCCTATCAGATCTTCCTGACAGTGAGCGGAGACCAGCAATGGCGAAAACCTGTGCAAGGGGCTGTGAACTCGGGACATACAGCACCCAAATCCACTTGAAAGGGGGGGGGGGGGGGGGGGGAAGATTCGTGCCATTCCGTAAACCCCTTCGAAGTACGGAGAAATGACTCGGAGATGCATAAAAACATGCGGTCATCCTCTTGAACGACTGTGATAAAAACATGCGGTCATCCTCTTGAACGACTGTGATAAAAACATGCGGTCATCCTCTTGAACGACTGTGATAAAAACATGCGGTCATCCTCTTGAACGACTAAATAAATGTCAACGTCGATGGTAATGGCCGTCTCTTTTAGTCTTTATTGTTTGTGCACAGGTCAGTGCAAGCGTATGCTCAGTGTTTGCTATTAAGCCTATAAAGTCAGTTGCGCTAAATTCAGCTTTTCTGGATCAGCATCCATTCCATTGCCTACGCTCACTAAGTACTACAACAATGACCCAAATCTTCGCAACCTTCTCAGTAGCGACAGAATCATCAACAAAATGATGTTGGCCGCTTTATGGAAGAAGAAGTGTAGAAACGATGTTCTCGAGAACATCGTGCAGATCGCCGCGGACACAACACGGCCATGTTTCAGTTGTCACGATAGCACGTATCAAACACACTGCCATCGCGTGACTTTCCCTACCATCATGGCGAACGAAGATACACTCTCTGAACCAACACAAACGCTAAAAAAGACTCTGGGAAAACTCCTAGTTGCACAACATTGTTTGAAAACAATAAATTTCATAACTTTTTTTCTCTCTCTCTCCCTCTCTCTTCTTTCTGCCTGTATCATTATTAGCGCTGCGCAGTACCCTAAAATAACAGTAATGGCCAGCTTTGTGGCCGATGGTCATTAACCGGAAGAAGAAGAAGAAGAAACAGTTCTCTCAAACTGTCGTCAAAAAGAAACGCCGCGTCAGACTGTACGTCATTCACTTTCTGCCTTAACGGTTTTTTGATAGCCTATTTGCTGCCGCTTGCTTGACTTCCCCAATTGTGCAGAATAAACCTGCTCTCTGTCGAAGCCTCAGTTTGTTTGATACGGCAAATAAGATCGAAACACCATCACACAGATCGGTCGATTTTTCAAACTGTGACAAACATGCTTCCTAATTATAAATGTGTCGAACTATTCGAGCAGTGGGCATGTCCTGGCGACTAATTAGTAACTGATGCAGCCGAGAGGCATATCAGTTTCTGAGCATGATTATATCATAGACAGTAAACACTCCGTATCTTATATGCACATTTCTTTCGCCACTGAAGTAAACAAATAACAAGAGTCATTGAATCTGTTCAAAGAGTTGAAACATTAGAAAAACACGCATTCCAACAAACGAAGAGAACAAGAATGCAGTAAATAAAGTATAACACAGACACACACGCACGCGCGCGCGCGCACACACACAAACGACAAGAAAACACCAATAGGATTCACACGGCATCAGTAACATTACTAGCAAGAGAGAGAGAGAGAGAGGGAAGCGAGCTAGGGGTTAACTTATACTGCATCACGCCCCCAGTGTAGCAAAGCTTCGCTCACCGTACACCATACAGCACACAACACCACTGCCGTATATTGTCAACCAGTGTCGATGATAGAGACTTTTGTCTTTAAATCGTTCAGTTCAGACATGCTCCTCTTAACGGCGTACACCACCGCAACTTACTTTTCAGGTAGATCTCTCCAAAGCTCCAGCACAAGAAAACAACTTTCAGTTAGGTTGACGGAACTTTTGACAGGCCACTTTTCTCTCAGTTTAACTACCTCACGAAAGCCGCGACTGTGTTTTCGTCACTTGGTCGAGGAGCGTGTCACCTTGCCGCTCCTGACCTTCGCGCTGATTGGTGCAAAAAGTGGGCAGGTCCCTTAGCGGCACGCGCTCATGTGGCGGAACTCCAGAAAAAAACGTGTATTGTTTACATAAACCGATTTTAGTACAGAACTGACTGGCATAGTCGAATGTGGTGTCGGCCGGACTACAACAACCTCAGTTGACTGACTGTGAAACTGCCGTAATGCGATAACG